>SKCR01028078.1:0-43361 GCA_019454045.1 Zanthoxylum bungeanum
TTAATGCCAAGCGTAGCCTTCCAAATGGTAGATGCGACCATCAATCCAAGACACCATTACACTGTCAATTTTTTTATTTGGGACAATTTATATACGGGATTCTAAATTTCGATTAGGATTCAAGATTTTTTTTATAACCCTAACCTAATTGGCACCAGTAAACTAATGCAGGAATCCCGAATTTTGATTCGAGATTTTCTTCACCTGTAAACTAATACCAGTAAATAATAAATCCATCTAATAAATTGCAGACTGGTAAATCATTGCTCATGTTATAGCTACAGAAAATGAGTTTTTATTCTAAAGCTGAAATGACAAAAGACTACACTTAGTTTCTGTGCTTTTGAAGCATATGACTAAAGAACACAAATGTAAAAGATGCTTGCCCAAATTGCCAATTCTCCAAACATATAATGAACTACAAGCATCAGTCGAATTTCATTTACAAACTTCACGAGGCACAGAACTACAGTTAGTTCCTCCACTTGTAAGCTAGTTGAATGTACAACTATTCGAGTTTACGTCACATCATGGAAGGAAGCCAGCCGTATCCAAAAGCACCGATTTGATTTGCTTAGGCAAGACATCCTGGCCTTCCCTGCATTGCTGATAAAGAAAGAAAGAATTAATCTCTTGATTACCATATGCCTAATGTGCTAAGAATCAGAAAACTTCAACGAACCTTCAGGCCACTCGATTAATTAAAAAAAACGATGGGCAGCAGGAGAAGTGTGGATAACGATTGGTAATACCGATAAATATTTGGAATGGTAGCAATCTATAGTTGATATGAGGTCAAGAGTTCGAGATGCCAAATTAAATGAAGGGGGCAATTGCTTTTAGTAAAGATAAAGAGCATGATGGCATTATTTAATCAGTGTTCGAGATGATCTATGATAAATAAATATTGATGTTTAAAAGTAGGCAAAATAGAGCAAGAGTGGGAAGGGAGGGTGAAGGTGAGAAAGTTTAAAATTTAAACAATATTCATATGCCGAAATCCAAGGGCCTATGAAAACTAATCTTATCGAGAAAAATAGTAAAAACAAATCTCTTAAATTTTGTTTCCTTCAACAAATATGTTTTGGTTTTCAAGACAATTTCTTCTTATTTTCTATTTTCACTTCACATTATCTTTCTTATTATTTTACGGTTTGTTAACCAGTATACCGTGTCCTGTTAATGGCTTCACCGTATCAAAGCAAATCGGGCAAGGGTAAATGGAACAACACTTAGTATTGGTGATAATCAATGTTTGAGAAAGGGAAAAAAACTGTTTCCTGTACATAAAACTACAATTGAAAATTAAAAAAAAAAATTGAAAAAAAAAAGTGTTTTGAATAGCAAAAGGGTTGGGGCAAGAAAAGAGGAGTCTTATGACAAAATGTGCTAGGCTTACCAAATCATCTAGAATATGACCACACAAAAAACATTAGTTCATATTTGATATTTAAAATGAAGAAACAAAGAGACAGCCTAATTATCAGGATCTTTGACAATATCTTTGATAGACTTTTCCCAACTACTAGTCATATTTCAAGCCCCAGCCAGACCGTCATAAAAACACACGAAAACAAACAATTAGGTAATACAGTCCAAATCTATTGGCTCAATAGAGATAATTCTTTGTAGTCTCGTGAGAGTTCAAAAACCAGAAACAAGTTTTGTCCATAGGTTTCATGTCCTCCATTTTTTAGGAACATACCTAGCTGTGATGAATGTCAGATGCAAGTCAATACTAAACTTTCATTTTTTCTTTCTTTGACAGAGAGAATTAATAAATTGTTTATGCTTTCGTGAAAAGAGATAATGAAGACAGACAAGGAAGCATACCTCCGCTCTGAAAACATCCATTGAAAACCCATTGAAACAGCTTACGACAGCCTGTTGAATGTCCAACCCAAGGTTGTCCAGAGCCCTCATGGTGGAGAGCAAGAGACCTGGTCTGCGGGCACAGAACATGTGAATGTTCACAGTCCTTCCTTCCCTTACCCTAACATCCACCTGCAAAATTTAGAAGAAGCAAAAACTTGTATTTATTTTTTTTTTCCACGTTCAGGAAAAGCTGCTCGTTAATGAAGAAAATAATAATATCATTTTGAATCCATTCTGACATAGATGCAAGCATGGCCATTAGACAATGGTGTCTGCACAACTGCCTATGTCATGTTAATTACTTTTACCCGTTCATGAAGAATTACAGCGATTCACCATTGCATCTGAATTACAGCGATTCACAGGATCAACAAATAGTATGACACCGACAAGGAGCATGTAATGCAAATCAAAATTAATGATACAACACAATGGGGTCCATAGGTCAACTTTCAGCCTTAATAATCTTATCACTTTCATCCCTAAATTATATATCACACTTTCAAAATCAAATCCTCCAATCATCAAACTCAATGATTTCCAACATGTGACCACTCACTGCCTCAGTGGTCAGTCCAAGTCGTAGGGCACATGCCACATGTACGAAAAGGATAAAACATTGGACCCAATTACCAAGTACATTCACAAAAACATCTTCACTGTTAAGGAGACTAATTGAGTTTGTGGGTGCTAGTAGCTTAACTGGTAAAACCTTTGGTGGTGGTACAAGAGATCTGAGATTCGAACCCCACTCACAACGTTGGGGAGAGGTTAGGCTGCCATCAGACTAAAAAGATAATGATAATTTCAAAAAAAAAAATGTGACTAATTGAACTTCAAAAATCAATCTAAATACACAAAAACAAAAGAAGCTCCAGTCTGCAAATCAAACCTGATGGCCTACAAATCACATAGCATTTTCATTTGCATTCACTCAAGTCCCACACTGGGATACAGACATATGCATGTGAGACACCACGTAAAAATAAAAGCACCCATGCCCAAGTTTAAACTTTTCACTTAATCTCAACACTAGTCAAGTAAGTTACAGTTCCACAGTTCATTACCATAGTGTTGTAAAACATACAAGCATCGAGCAATTAAGGAAAAGTATAATGAATTTACCCTTGCAGGTTCGCCCTTAGGACTCCGGCTTGGTTCTTCCTTGACGCGGCAAGGAAGAGTAGTTGGAGTTGGGGTCATAGGTTGAACGCTTGAAGACGGCTGTGACAAAGAGTCAGTTGGGGTTGACTCCAATTCATTGTGAAGATCACTGATCCTCTGCAGAAGCTCCTTTAGGTAATCAATAGCATCCCCCAATATTGAAGCCCTATCCATCTTCAAACATGACAAAAACACAAGGTAAATACTAAATACCATAGACCTAACAACACATTATAATTCAATTGCTAAAAAAACAAAATAAAACACAAAAATGTAAAAATAAATTACCTTGCTAATCTTGGGAACAACAGACCTAAGCATGTAAAGCCTATCATTAAGCTTCTTCCTTCTTCTCCTCTCAGCCATCAAATTCTTCGCGGGCAAACCTTTCCTTTTCCCTTTTTTATCCCCATAGTGGCACTGCTACTAGCATTCCAACTCTTGACACTCCCATCCACCTTATCATTCACACTATTATTAGAATTATTGTTGTTTTTATACTCATCAGACTCATAATTCAAGCTTGAAATATCAACACTAGCCTCATCATTTTTCTGACACTTGAAGTTCTCCAACAAATTGCCTCCCAAAATCTCCAGGTTCTCTAATTTACCTGAGCTCTGTCTCAAAGCAGCTCGCTTTTCAAACAAAGTTGGCTGTGGCTGTGACTGTGAACACACTTTGGCCCTGCTGTTATTGTTAAAAAACAGACCCTCTAAATTATCAAAACCATTATTATAACAAGAATTGAACCCATGAAAATCAGAGTCATTAGCAGAACAAATCTGATTTGCTGTTAAGCCCATGAAACCTGAACCCGGATAAATAAAACCAGCTTCACATCCCAACTCAAAGCCACTCACAAAAGGGTGGTTTGGCAGCTGTGACTGTGACTGGTTCAGAGCGAAAGGCTGTGACTCAATTGGCTGAAAAAGGAAGTTGGTTTCTTGAAAAGCGTTTAAAGCTCTGATATCTTGGTGGGTTTCTAAGCTAGTGTTGAAATCTTGAAGTGGTGGCGGCGGCGGTGGGTTTATAGACGAATTCAAGAACCAGTCAGTATCGATAATTGATTTGAAAACCGAGAGAGAGGAGGCAGCAGCATTCATGTGTATTTCATCTTCTTTAGGCTCACTTGTGGTGGTGGCTCTGGTCCAAGAAACTGAGTGCTGCTGCTCTGCTTCACCTTCCATCCAAGCGGCGCCGTTTGGTTCCAGAACCATTTTCTTTTCTTTTTTTAAATAAATATTTTGTTTGAGAGAGAGTGAGGAGCAAGAGACTAAGAGCTTTGTGGGTTTTTAGTAGCAGAAGCAGAGGAAGGAGAGAATCATTTGATTGGGAAAGGAAATGGGAGACACAGAGAGATTGATTCCGAGTTTGAACGTAGTGTTAATAATATGTTACGATAATTTGTACTGTAATTGAATTGAGACCCTTCTGTTTTTATCTTGATGGCCATATTTTGCTTGCCTCCTGCTGGTTTTGCTATAATTTATTTTTCATTTTTATTTTTATTTTTATTGTTTTATTCGAATTCCATTTTATTTATAAAAAAAAAAAAGATTATAATGTTTAAATTTAGAATCATGTGGCATGTAATGTTATATTATTTCCATTTCTTGGGAAAATCACATAATTATTTATTAAATCTCAATTTTTTTTTCATAATTACCTATCAAGTTTTTATTTTTTAATAAGTAAAAATCGTTATTATATTTTGTATTGTTACTGTTATAAAAAAAAAAAAGGATGGTAATCAAAACGTCTTGTCTAATCTCAATCTCGTTCATCATTTTTTGAATCGAAATGAAAATCGCAGCTGAAATTTTTATTAGAGTTGATTTTTTATCTTGAATCTCAATCGAGTTTCGATATTTTCTACCAACCATAAACAATATGGATCTAACTATAAACATTATCCATATTTTTCAGGAAATGACACTCGTGCTAAGGTGGCAACGGGGATTGCCCTGACCCGATTGAACGCGGATCAGGCTTTTTGAAAATAATAATTTTTTTTAAAAAAATGTATTACTTAAAATTAAAAACAAATTAAGAATGCCAATGTTTTTTGAATTGTATCTTAAAAATTTAGTTATAAATATATTTATTTAAAATTAAAAATTTATATAATTAAAATATATATTTTTACATGAAAAAATCGGATATGAGCCAGACTCGGACTTTTTTACCTAAACCCGGACCCGGAGTCGGTCCGAGTCTCGGACTTTTCTACCCCTATTCCTGCTCTAAAAGTAAGTTTAAAGAAATAGATATTATTTTTCATAATGCTTATCAATATACTATTTTATCCTATATATATATATATAATATATATATATATATATATATATATATATATATATTAAATATTTTTCTTCCTAAATAGCGACATTGATTCTTCCTAAACCGCTACATAATTTTTTTTTATTTAAAATATATAAATCCTATTTATAATAAGATTTCTCTTCAAATCTTTTATTATTATAAAAAATAACACTTAAATTTTACTAAATCCACACAAAGATCAGACCTCACGCTAATTTAAATAAATGAATAGTTTGTTTGGTAGTCAGATGCTATGATTTGAAGCGATGTATGAAATAAGAGTTTATTTGGTAATCAGCGTTTAGTTGAATTATATTAAATCTTTTATCATGTTTAATCTCCGCGTGTTTTAATATAAATATACGGTTAAGATCCAGTTATAACTAAATTTTAAAAAATACGATGCAAAACTCAGGTCAATACGGAATCAATTTTTTATAAGGCAAATCAATATTTTTTATTGTTACAATATATAAATCTAACTGTTGAAAAATAAATAGACTTTAACATGATTTTGAAATAATAAATTGGCAGCTAATAAAATACTATTGACGTCAAAAGTGTTTTATGGATGTTAAAATATGATACGAAATATAATTAATTTCACAAAATAAGAGGGCAGGTTTTTTTCCATCTTAAGATAATTGCAAGATGTATAATAATGGAATTGTTTTTCACTTTGAAGCAAAGAGTTCAAAATTGAAAGGCCTTTATTAAATGAAGTCACAAGACATGGTGCTTTTTTTTTTCTCCTTCCCTATCATTTTAATTGCCAAAAATCTTGAAAGATTTCTGACATAAATTTGATTCATATTGAACAAATAATTCATGAGAGAGAACTTAGCAAGAATAGTTATAGTACACAAATAAATAACCCAAGGGGACCATGAGTGAAAAGTATGTGCAAATTGCATTGATTATTAGTAATTTATATTAATATATATATATATATATTATAATATTAAAACGTAATTTTTTATTTAAATAAGAGATATAAGTAGCAGTTGTCCACAAAAATTAATTAATTCTTTTAAATTTTTTGGTCTACTGTTATTAGTTATTTTACTGTAAATTATTTTTTTGATGAACTTTTTATTATTTGTTGTGTTTTATGATGCATATTCTGATATTAGCTATTACACTGTGACGGTCAAGATTTTAAGTTTGATAATAAAAATTAAGCTTAAATTGAATAAACTATATTAAATTTCATTGAAATTAATATGAAAGAAAATTAAATATTTTTAAAATTATTTATAACTATAAATATGTTTTCAAATGTGAGAGCAAAACAAGAGAGAAACTGTAATGTGAATTATGAATACTGTTATAGAATTGATAGACAAACAAATGAGACATAGATATTAAGGATAAGTAGACTAATTGGCTCATTTATAATATAAAACCAACTAGATCCAGATTATTTACAATATCAATATCTAAAATCTTATTAAAATTTTTATTATAACATGATAATCCGTATATAAATACGGGCCATATACTAATACAGTAGAAAATAAAAAATTCCTAGCTCATATAACACACATATAGTAACTCAATTCCCTTAAATCTAAGGGGATTCGAATCCTAACTTATTTTTTTCGGGATATCAAGCTATTTAAAAATAAAACATAAAAATGAAAAAGCCTTATATGTGATAGGCTACATTCACTTAAAATTCATGACGGATAATGAAGACTTATAATGTTGGCCAAGTTATTTGGGATTAAATACAATGGGTTGCCTCAGCAATTGAACTTGACTGATTTGCTTCCTCTCATATTAAAAGTTTGAATCCCACTAGATATCTTTATTTCGTGTTATGCCTCTTGAGCTAAAAAGTCAAACGACTTACCTTGATATGTGTGTTGTGAAACTTATGAGGCACGAAGCATAGGTTTTGGAGATTAGTCGAGGTGCGGGGTAAGCTTGCCGGACACTCGGTTACCAAAAAAAAATTTTATTTGGTATTATGGTTTGATACGAGGTGGTGATGAATAAGCATGGCAAAAATATCCGGACCCGCTCTGGGATAAAAAAAAATATGGCCGGGTCCTTAAATATGAGGCCCGACTCGGGCCAGACTCAACATAATAATCCTGGGCCCGGGCTTAAAAAAATATTCATGTATATATATATAATAATAAATTGTTATTATTAAAAACCGGACCGAATAAAGCTCAGCTCGAGCCCGAGACGGGCCAGGCTTTTCCCGAGCCCGAGCTTAAAAAATTTCCGAGTTCAGACCAGGTTTATCAAAGTTCGGGCTCGATCCGGCCATTGCAAATTTTGAAATGTTTTGTTAATAATAAAAAAATATAATAAGTTATCGTGATTGTTTTAAAAAATTCGAGATTTACGAAAGATAAGATTTTTAATTGTTACCAATCGCATTTTTAATAGTCCAATTGCATATATATATATATAGAATATATATATATATATATATATATATATATATATATATTACATAACATTATACAACAATTTTATATGTGTGTGTACTACCCTTTTTTTTTTAAAAAAAAATATTGAAACCTCACCGATAAACTATTTCTTCCGAGCTTAAGCGGGACATGTAAAACCTGTTGTAAATTCTCTAAATATATATAATTTAAGTATAGGAGAGACATGTCCCTTAAGAAATGTCTTATGGGAAAGACACAAGTTAAAGGGACATGTCCTCTAAATTAGAAGAATACACCTCTATACTCCAAAATGTATAAGGAATGGATATAACCCTTAAGATGATTACATCCTAAGCCAAAAGGTGCCCACAAAGGCAACATTTAATGTCTATAAAAGGGGGGGCTATGATTCTCTCCAATCTAGAAATTTCAACATTCTATCATAATTAGAGAGTCTAATTTAAAATAGAATTTCCTCAATTTTTCCTTATTTTTTCCTTATTCAAGTTTTGTGAAAATGAGTGACACTTCTATAAGAAACATCCAAGTAATAATGGGAGAACGTTAGCCACAAGACTGTTGGAAAATGCTCACTGTATTTTGAGGCACAATTTTAAGTATGGTCCACTTCTTATTAGTGGTTGTTTTTAGTGATTCAGATACTCCTCCGTGAGTAGTTCGGAATGGTATATTCATATGCTTAAAATGATGCTTGGGTGAATGAGAAATTGTTGCTCAAAATACACTCATTGGTTACATCATATGAAAAGCTTCCCAATAACTCAATTTAATTGGCATGGCAGTGGTTTTTCGTTTTTAACAGAAGAAAAAAAATATTACAGAACAAATTTTTTTTTAACTTTTCGTTGACAGAGTTCAGACACATTGTGGTTCGTTGAATACGATTTTGGTGGTGCCCATTCTCGTTTATTTCCGTTGCATCATGGGAAACAAATGTCTCGTGTTCTACTGCACCATTCGGTAGGTGACGAATTTGTTTTAAAGAGATTGTTGCCGCATCAACAAGCCTCAGAATTCTCTCTATTTGGAGCCGCTCACTGTTCTTGTTTCTGAACTGTTCCTTTCGCTGGTTCGTTGCTGCACCGCCGTGCCTAGTTCGTTGTCTGCAGTTGTCTTGGGACTGTCTTACTTTCATTACTCTTGTTGTGTTGTTTCCTCTTTTTATTGTAGCATTTGTATTGTGTTTTACTGTTTGTTCAAAGTCCTTTGTAAGAACACAATAACCAAATATTTGTAATAGTCTTAAAACAAATTCGATCTGTGGATATGGAAAACAGTCCAAACACAGTTGATCCGAACATGGCAACCTCTTCGGCTGGCCAAAATGTTCCAGCCTCTGGACTTAATGTGGCAGCCTCTGTGGGACATGTGAGCCATGTTAATCATGCTGTGGAAAAACCTGAAAAATTCATTGGTCATAATTTCAAAAGGTGGCAACATAAAATATTTTTTTACTTGACCACGTTGAACCTTGCAAGGTTCCTAAAGGAAGATGCTCATGTACTCAAAGAGGGTGAGAATGATATTTAAGTGATTATTGTCATCGATGCTTAGAAACATTCTGAATTCATATGTAGGAATTATGTGCTGAATGGGCTGAGTGATTCCTTGTACAATGTGTACGCCGGAATGAAAACAGCTAAGGGGCTTTGGGAATCCTTAGATCGAAAATATAAAATTGAGGACGCCGACACTAAGAAATTTATCGTAGGCCGTTTCTTAGATTTTAAGATGATTGACTCCAAAACTTTGTTAAGTCAAGTACAAGAATTGCAGATTATTCTAGCAGAAATTCTTGCTGATGGGATGGTTTTAAGTGAAACCTTCCAAGTAGCCTCGATAATTGAAAAACTACCATCTGGTTGGAAATATTTCAAGAATTATTTAAAGCATAAGCGAAAAGAAATGAACATTGAAGACTTGGTTCTTAAGCTTAGAATTGAGGAAGATAACATAGTATCTAACAATAGAGGGATAACTCATGAGGCCAAATCAAATTTTGTTGAACATGACCATAAGAACAAGAACCTTAAGAACAAATGGTCTAAGATGCGCTATAAAGGAGGAATTTCCAAGAAATCCAAATTTCAAGGAAGATGCTTCAACTGTGACAAAATGGGTCACAAGTCTTCTTAGTGCAGAGTGCCGAATAAGAAAAAGAACCAAGAGGCTAATGTGATGAAAAACATGACTCAAGATGTTTCAGACATTAACCTTTCTGTTGTGGTTTCTGAGGTGAATCTGGTGGGTTCTAACCCAATAGAGTGGTGGATTGACACTGGTGCCACTCGACATGTGTGCTCAGACAAGAGTATGTTCTCTTCATTTGAACCTGCTGGTAATGGGGAAAAAATATACATGGGAAATTCAGCAACATCTGAGATTGAAGGTCAATGCAAGGTGTTTCTGAAGATGACCTCTGGGAAAAAGTTGACTTTAAACAACGTTCTATATGTACCAGAAATACGAAAGAATATTGTGTCTAGGGATAGCAAAATCTGGATCCGGACCCAGATCCGGCTGGATCCGGGTCCGGACCCGGGTCTACCCGGTACGGACCCGGTAGACCCGGTTCGGATCCGGGAACCCGGATTTCTTTTTTTTTTTTAATTTTTTTAATTGTATTATTTTATTTTTATATTTATATTTTATATTATATTTATATTTTGTCAATTTTATTAGTTTTATTTCAATTCTTTTAATTTTTTATTATATTCTATTATTTATATATATATATATAATATTTTATATTTTATATTTTTTATTATAATCTAATTTATTTTTTTATTTTTTTATTTTTTTTATGTTTTTCCGGACCTGCGTGATCCCGGGTCCGGATTTTTTGATATCGGACCAGGGCCGGGTTCGGGTATTGTTGCCATCTCTAATTGTGTCTGGATCACTTCTGAACAAGCACAGATTTCTGATGGTGTTCGAATCTGATAAAATAGTTTTGACTAAAATGACATGTATATGGGAAAATGGTATGTAACTGATGGGCTATTTAAGCTCAATGTAGTGGTTGTTAAACCCAAGAATTTCAATAAAGCTAGTTCTTCTGCTTATATTGTTGAGTACTCTGATCTATGACATGGTAGATTATGACATGTTAATTTTAATTCATTGCGGAAATTAATTAACATGAATCATATTCCCAATTTCAAAATTGATAACAAACATAAGTATGATACTTGTGTTTAGGCAAAACTAACTAGATCATCATTTCATAGTATTGAAAGAAACTCTGAACCACTTGATCTAATTCATACCGATGTATGTGATTTTAATTCAATACAAACAAGATGCGGTAATAAATATTTTATTACCTTTATTGATGATTGCACAAGATTTTGCTATGCGTATTTGATGAAAAGCAAGGATGAAGCTATAGAGAAATTTATTCTATATAAGAATGAAGTTGAGAATCAACTGAATAAAAGAATTAAGAAGTTAAGAAGTGATCGTGGTGGTGAATATGTTTTTCCTTTTGAATCACTTTGTGAGCAAAATGGAATCATACATCAAACCACAGCTCCTTATTCACCTCAATCCAATGAGATTGCAGAACGGAAGAATCGTACCTTGAAAGAAATGATGAATCATATGTTAATCAGCTCTGGATTACCTCAGAATATGTGGGGGAGAAGTTGTTTTATCAGCTAATTACCTTTTAAATAAGGTACAACGGAAAAAAATCAGGGAAAACTCCTTATGAAATGTGGAAATGAAGAGTACATTCCTATAAATTTCTACGAGTGTGGGGGTGTCTTGCCAAAGTAGTCATTCCTCCACCTAAGAATGTGAAGATAAGACCAAAAACTATTGATTGTATTTTCATAGGATATGCACATAACAGTAATGCTTATCATTTCTTGTGCATGAGTCTAATATACCAGATATTCACAAAAATACGATAATGGAGTCGAGGAATTCATCATTTTTCGAATACGTTTTTCCTTGTAAAACTAATTCGAATTCAAATGTGCACAAACGACACATGAGGCTATCATTGAAGATAGTCAGGACCAAGAACACATAAATGTTCCAGAGGATTAACAATATGTTGAACTTGAACCAAGACGTAGCAAAAGAGGTAGAACGGAAAAATCATTTGGTCCAGATTTTCTGACATTTTTGCTAGAAAATGATCATCAAAGCTATATCAAAGCTGTAAGGTCAACTGATGGTGCTTTGTGGAAAGATGCCATCAATAGTGAAATTGAATCCATCTTACAAAATCACCTGGGAGTTTGTGGATCTTCCTCCAGGGTGTAAACCTTTAGGGTCCAAGTGGATTTTCAAATAGAAAATGAAGGCAGATGGATCAATTGACAAGTACAAAGCAAGACTTGTAATTAAAAGCTACAGACAACATGAAGGTCTTGATTACTTTGACACTTACTCTCATGTAACGAGAATAAATTCCATAAGGATGATACTAGCGATTGCAGCTTTGCGCAATCTTGAGGTACATCAGATGGATGTGAAAAAAGCATTTCTAAATGGAGATTTAGATGAAGAAATCTACATAGAATAACCTGAAGACTTTATAGCTCCATGACAAGAAAAGAAAGTTTGCAAGTTAGTAAAAATAAAATATATGGATTGAAACAAGCTCTGAAACAGTGTCATAAAAAGTTTGATGACACCATGTTGGCAAATGGTTTCAAAATCAATGAATGTGATAAATATATTTATGTCAGAGAGACAGAAGTTGGCTATGTCATTTTATGTCTCTACGTTGATGACATATTGATTGTCGGGAGTGATGTTAAAATGGTAAAATCCACCAAAAATATGCTGAAATCTAAGTTTGACATGAAAGACATGGGTCTAGCAGATGTCATTCTGGGAATAAAAATCTTGAGAAATCCAGATGGACTTATTCTTGATCAGTCGCACTATGTGGATAAAATTCTTGGTAAATTCAACAATGATTATTCCGATGTGGCTAGAACTCCTTTATATGTGAGTATACATCTATCAAAGAATAAGGGAGATGATATATCTCAAGTAGATTACTCTAGAGTGATCGGGAGTCTGATGTATTTATCGAGTTGTACAAGGCATGATATATCATGTACAGTAAACAAGCTCAGCATATATACGAGTAATCCATGGGTTGTTCACTGGAAAGCAATAGTAAGAATACTCAGGTACCTACGATTTACTCATAATTATGAGTTGCACTATCATAGATATCCAGCCGTAATTGAAGGATACAGTGATGCAAACTGGATATCTGATATGAAAGACTCAAAGTCTACCAGTGGCTATGTGTTTACACTAGCAGGTGCATCTATATCATGGAAATCCTCCAAACAGACTGTGATAGCCAGATCTACAATGTAATAAAAATTCATTGCATTAGATAAGTGTAATGAAGAAGCATAATGACTGTAAAATTTTCTAGGGCTTCCAAGTTGGCCTAAGTCAGTGCAAAAAATTTACATTCATTGCGATAGTCAATCTGCAATTGGAAGGGCACATAAGTCTAGACATATTCGTCGTAGACACAATACCGTTAGACAATTACTATCTACTTGAGTTATTTCGATTGACTATGTAAAGTCAAAGGATAACATTGCAGATCCGCTAACCAAAGGGTTAAACATAGAGTTAGTTGTGAAATCATCGAGGGGAATGAGACTAAAGCCCATTAGATAAATATTTAATACGAAGGAAAATCAAACCTTGTTGACTGGAGATCCCAAAATCTAGGTTAAATGGGACAACCTACTCGTAAAGACATAATTGGTTCAATGTGAGGGGTTACCCTATAGTATATTCATATGGTGAAATGAAACAGTGATGCTCGTATGGAAAGAGGTTAAGAAAAGGCTTTTAATGATTCTTATGTGTCGGGAATCCGAGTAGAGTAATACGAGCTACTCTTAAATAAGAAATCACATATGTGAGAGAGAAGTGGGGCCGCTTCAAAGGGAATTGTACGGGGCTCAATTCTTAGAAACTCTTGCAGAACCAGGTATATGATCATGGCCAAAATGAACATAATAATGAGAACTCAGATGTGTTAGGTAAAATATCTGTGTGATACATGTTTTTATTTACAGAACGGCAGTACAGTTCAATGACATCGTGTCCACTGTCAGCTAGTAAATGAGATATATTTTCACAAGGAAATGTTCAAAGGATGAGGCATACCTATCCTATGCAGGTGTTGAACTCTTCAAGGTCAAAATAAAATGTTTCTATAAAATAATTTTATTTGACGTTTTTTCGCCAATTTCATTCATGTGGGGGATTGTTGGAAAATGCTCACTAGTAAGCATTTTGAGGCACAATTTTAAGCATGGTCCACTTCGTGTTAGTGGTTGTTTTTGAGTGATTCGGATACTCATCCATGAGTAGTTCGGAATGATATATTCATATGCTTAAAATGGTGCTTGGGTGAATGAGAAATTGTTGCTCAAAATACATCAATTGGTGTTGGAAAATAAAGAGAAACAAGCTTGTCCCACATAGGAAAGCTAGTAAAGGAAAAATGTGTTTATATATGTTTGTTTATATGTAGATGGGTAAGTGATATAAGGATAGAGACTCTCTCAACGTGCGTGCGCAGGGGGGTGCAAATCAAAATCCGAACATGCCTGACTTGTGTGCACCCGCGCGTCTTGCGTACACGAATGCCGGACCAAATTGTGGGGGCCCGGCCCAGCCACCTTTTGCAAGCCTCTTTATTTTTTCCAAGCCTTTTGGAGTTCCATAACAGTTAAATTAATTCTATTAATTAACTGAGTGGTTACATCATATGAAAAACATCCCAATAACTCAATTTAATTGGCATGGCAGTGGTTTTCATTTTTAACAGAAGAAAAAAAGATATTACAAAACTTTTTTTTTAATGTTTTCGTTGACAGAGTTCAGACACATTGTAGTTCGTTGAATACGATTTTGGTGGTACCCATTCTCGTTTATTTCCATTGCATCGTGGGAAACAAACGTCTCGCGTTCTACTGCATCATTCGGTAGAGGATGAATTTGTTTTAAGGAGATTGTTGCCGCATCAACAAGCCTCAAAATTCTCTCTATTTAGAGCCGCTCACTGTTCCTGTTTCTGAACTGTTCCTTTCGCTGGTTCGTTGCTGCACCGCCGTGCCTAGTTCGTTGTCTGCAGTTGTCTTGGGACTGTCTTACTTTCATTACTCTTGTTGTGTTGTTTTGTCTTTTTATTGTAGCATTCGTATTGTGTTTTACTGTTTGTTCAAAGTCATTTGTAAGAACACAGTAACCAAATATTTGTAATAGATCCTTAGAGCACCGATGTGGGGCTAATAAGTTTTTAAGGACATATGCAACTCGACTTGATTTCAGTTTAATCATCATCTTCAACATTTTCCAGGTTTTTCTAAATTTCTTAGTTATGTTCTAATTTTGGTACGTTAGTGAGTGATTTAGATAAATTTGCATGTTAAATTTTATTTGATAACACATATTTATCAACAAAATTATCGGTTGTCCTAAGCTCTTACAAGAAACGCACTTTCTGGATTCGAACTCTTAACTTCAAGGTGAGATCCACCATCAAGCCACCCCCTTGGGACGTGGGTTTACTACTCATTACCTGTTAATCTCAAAATTTAAGTTTTTCTACACCATTTTACCCTTAAGCCTTGAATATTACAATATTAATATAATAATTGATATGTTTGTATTTTTTTAATGAAGACAAAAAATAATTTATAAAATTATAAAATCTAAATATCTAAATATCTTATAAAATTATAAAATCTAACAACTTTTATAATAAATATTTGTAGCTTTTATGATAAAATCTAACATTTTTTTTTTAGCTTTTATGATTATTTTTTTTCCGGTAATGTAGATATTTAATTTGAAAATTTAGCTTGAGGGTTTCTTCTGTTTTTAGATGATAGATCATGAAAGGGCAGACAATATTATTATCTTTATTTAAATCATTTTTATTGTAATTATTAATTGGGTTATAAATTTTCATTATCTTATAATGATGTATTTAGTATTTTTTTCGTCCCAATACCAAATAAAACCATAACAGCCTGACACTACTTCATTAGCAAACCATAGCCCAATTGAAAATTTCTCTGCATTGAATAGAAAATATTTTTTTTAATCCAATAACTTATAGAATAAATAATTTTACTTAATTTTTTTTTTTTTCCCTGTAAGTAGTTATTTAGTTTGAAAATTGAGCTTGAGATTTTTTTTTCCTCAAATTCATTTAGAGGATACGTCATGAAAGGACCGGCAAGATTATTATTTTTATTTAAATCATTTTCTTATAATTATTAATCAGGTCATAAATTTTTATTATTCTTATAATAATAATTTATTGATATTTTTTTTAGTATTAACAAAAGCGATACAAACTCATCAATTATTATATCATTATATTAATATCTAAGTGTAAAAAAAAATTCAAAAAAATCAATATATATATTATATATATATATATATATATATATATTTATTTATTTTTTTTGTAGTTAGGGGATGATGGAATATTATAGAAACAACAAAGGAATAAGTGATATATATTGAATACATTAGGGGCAAGTCCAAATCTTATGTCCTATCAATTGTGCTCCACTTCGTGTTCCACCAATCAAATTTGGACAACTAATATCTCTCATTAAATGAGAGAACTCTGACTTTAACACTACACCAATCAAATTTGGACAACTAATATCTCTCATTAAATGAGAGAATTCTGACTTTAACACTCCACCAATCAAATTGTTCTCTCATTTAATGAGAGATATTAGTTGTCCAAATTTAATTGGTGGAGCACGAAGCTGAGCACAATTGATGGGATAAAAGATTTGGACTCATTAGAGGCCGACTAAGTGTCTAAGTCCTTTTTTAATATTACACTCACATCCCACCTAAACTTGAAATAAATATAATTTTCTAAACATAAATTTGTTTTTTCTTACTTTCATCGTAAGAATTAAGCCAACTAAATTACTATCATTTGGGGATTAGTAACCCAAGTTCTTCTCTTCAAAGACTGTCACAAGCATCCATAGTTCAATAATAGCTCAATAATTCCAATTCATGTTTTAACAATCTTGTTGTAGAAGAATTTCGTTTAATTTTAAAATATATATATAAAAAAAAATCATTTAATTTCACTCAATTATTTTTCCCACTTTCAAATTATATGGAAACCCAATTGCCATTTGAGCCATGCAACAACAACTCAATTGGGAATTAAATTGTCCAGAAGAAATCTCATGTTCCTCGTGATTCCTTTCGTCCTTTCACCGCACCTACTACCCCAATCAAATCTTGATACTTTCTTAATCCCATTGTTATTTTTATTCAAAGATTTGTCATTTGTTGCTCTACTTCTCATTGTTACACGTGACTTTCTCTCAATCTTGGAATTTAGATAACTCAATTCAAACTTTCATTTTATGATTTCGTGTTGGAAAATCAGAATCAATAAAAATAAAGGAAATTTTGATGTATAATCAATGTCTTTAAAGAAATTATGTCCTCACTATATTGTTAATGGATTAATGACAATTCATTCAGAATATATAAAACCAAAACAGGATTTCTAGATTGTAATTTTAGAAATTCTCTCAAAAACACGTTTCTTACATAGAAAGATTGAGAAGAATGAGTTACATTATTTAGAAGAGAAATATACATATTTATAAAATCTTAAGCCTAAAGTCACAACTATTGATTTGGACACAACTATAGACTTGGAAGCAGTTTTATTTTAAATAAAAAACTGTCAAGAATAAATTCGAAAATAATTAAATTGATTTAATTAAATTCGGAATTTCAAATCAAGCCCAAGTACCAATCTTTCACTTTAAATATCATATGTCAAATATTATCAAATATTTGTGTTTCCCTCCAGATCTTTCAACACCATTATAAATCATTAGGTGTGAGAAAACTTATAAACATAATATACTATCTATGTCATTCCTATGTGGGATAGGAAGTCTCACATTTTATCACTAGCACTACAACAAAATAGACCTTTAGCGCCCAAACATTTAGCGTCGAAAAAAATTTCGACGCCAATAAACTCTTTAGCGTCGAAATTAGACTCGTCGCTAAAGGTTTATCTTTTAGTGTCGAAATAATTATTTGACGCCAAAGGATTGATGATTTAGCGTCGAATTTCTATTTCGACGCTAAAGGTTCCATCATTTAGCGACAAAAATTATTTAGACGCTAAAGGATGAACATTTAGCGTCGAAATATTATTTGGACGCTAAAGGTTCAACGTTTAGCGTCGAAACTAAATTTCGACGCTAAAGGTTAATTTTAATTTTTCAAATTCCCCCTTAAAAAATTTGAATTTATCGACTAATAAATTCAAATTTAAAATTTGACATTTAGGGACTAAATTTTCGACGCTAAAAGTCAAAAAATTCGACGCTAAAGGTTAATTTTAAAATTTTCGAATTCCCCCTTAAAAAATTTGAATTTACCGCTAATAAATTTAAATTTAAATTTTGACATTTAGCGACGAATATTCGACGCTAAAAGTCAAATATTTCGACGCTAAAGATCAAAATTTTGGCGGAAAAATTCCCGCTATTTGAGGATTTTTAGCGACGAAATCCATTTCGTCGCTAAAGGTTTTTTTTTGCCTATAAATTCATTTGCTCTTTCATTTCTTCTATTATCACTTTCTTTCTCTCATACTCTTATTTCCTCTCTAAATTTATTTTTCCTTAAATGTTTTGTTTTGTATTTTATATTCACATCTAATATTTATTTATTTATTTTTGTAGGGGAATATGAAGATGAAGAAATGGTGAAAATGATGATAATGAAGAAAATGAAAGTGAAGATGGAAAATTATATTTTATCATTTTATATTTTTTTTTTTTGTGATAAATTTTATAATTTTAGTTTTATATCAATAAAAATATCATTTTATATTTTGTTATTGTGATAAATTTTGTAATTTTAGTTTTATATCAATAAAAATGTCATTATTATAAATTTTTAGTAACAAATTTGTAATAATTTTTATAACAAATTTAATTACTTTTGTAATGAAATTAGTTTGAGATTAATTTGTAATAATAATATTCTTATACCTTTTAGCGTCGAAATATTCGACGCTAAAGGTAATAAAATAATATATATTTTTTAATATTATATCACATTTAGCGTCGAATATTCGACGCTAAAGGTCAACTTTTTGGCGTCGAAATTATTCGTCGCCAAATACATGTTTTAACGTCGAAATATTTTTGACGCAAAATATTGTACTTTAGCGTCGAAATTTTTTATTTCGACGCTAATTATCTTTCTCGTCCAAGTTTTAACGTCGAAAATTTTCGACGCTAATAACCTTTAGCGTCAAAAATTTGTACTTTAGCGTCGAAAAATTTCGACGCTAAAGACCATTTTTTTTGTAGTGTAGATATTGCTAACATTTCGTACGCATAATGAGGAATACCACAAGTCCAAAATCAATTACCGTGGCCGCTGAACAATCGGTCGGGACAAATCGAGATTTAATAATTTTAATCCCATCTAGTTATAGATTCGGGATAAAAAATAATCTCAAATCTCGTATATATTTTTGAATCGAAACAGAAAATAATCTCGAATTTGAAATCAAAAAATTTGAAATTCGAATTTCTATTGAAATTTGTGATTTTTAAGATAAAAATTATTAATCGAGACAAAAAATCGTTTTGAACACTAATATGATTTTTTTTTATACGAGACGAAAATCATAATAAAACAAGATTTTTGAGATTTTTCGCCATCAGTCTTTCTTTTAATTAATACATCCCTTCACCAGATTATGATTTAATGATAAGTTAAGTTTATGTCGGATATTGAATTAACTGTTAATATTTATTTAATATAGATTCCACATAAATCCCATTTATTTATTAATTATTGAACTAATCTTCAGAACAAACTCAATTATAAGAAGGGTTCCTAGCTCCTCACGTGATATATATTCTTTGCAGAGATTACTTGTATGTATGTTTAATAATATTGTAAATTATCAAAACAAACTTTGATTAAAGAACATACACGTGGCAAACATGCAACTAAGTTGATAAGACTGACCAATCAAAACTTAAATGAGGGGGGGGGGACATGATAATGCATGAAAGGCCAAAAAATCATGCAATGGTCGTAACTTGTACCCGCCGTTTACTTGTTTTTATACATCAATTTTATCATAATCAAACTTTGGCTGTTTGCCCGACATGCATGTGATTATGTGAAGAGGATGACCATGTGCACTGACTGTAGTATTATTTTTTTGGGCGGGAGGACACTCGTTAAGAATTCATTTAAGGAAAGTTTGGATATGAAAAATGAAAAAAATTATTAATGATTTGACAGTTTTTTTTTTCATTTTCTATCAAAATAATGTCAAAACTTTCATTAAATGAATTCTTAATAAGTGCCATTATGACACTCGTTAGTATAACCATTATTTTTTTCTCTCATATTTATACGAATGACGTGATATCATCTGAACAGATCTTAAAATATTTTTCTTAAACGTATGAGCTAAAATTTTATATTATAAATTTATTAAAAATTAAACATATTATAAAGAAGCTGATTTTTTTTTATCAATATAGACTACATATTTTAAAAACTCATTTATTATCCTATAAAATTCAGGGTCGTCCCTGGATACCATAAATCAATAATTATATAATAAATATGAGTTGTATTAAATTAAATTGTCATTTATTTAATTATTTTTTACTGTTTTATACCATGATAATGTATTATTAAATTATTTTATATATATATATATATATATATATATATATATATATATATATTATAATACCACTATTATATATTAGAATTTTCACAAATGACTATGGGGATAATAAATCCATTTTTATTTCAAAATGATTCTAATTTTAGAGCTAAATTTGACAGAAAATTACAGGCGGTTAGCCATTAGAGCAGGGAACGATCCAAAGTAAAAGTGACGACTGAAGAGCCCGTGACAGCTTATTAAAAAAACGAAAATGGCACCAGACCAAATAAACTGTGGGGACCTTCTTGTTAGATTATTATTATTCAATCAAAAAGCTGTCATCTAAATTCTTTTAACTCGTGAGGACAATTTTTAGTATATATAAAACTAATATGAGGCTTCGGTTTTGAGTCGGTTGAATAAATATTTGACTGTAATTAATTCTATATTGTGTGCAATATGCAGAGGATAATTTGTGTGTGTGAATTTAATATATTTATTATTGTTGATGGTGGTTTTCAATCCCGAGAAATTTCGAACTCTGAAGATGAGCAAAGTGAGTTTTACACTTAACATATAAAAGCTCAAGGTCGTTGTGAGGATGAGAAGTCAAACAGAGGGCCCAAGTCCGAGGTACAGTAAGGCAACCCGGGGCATAACCAGAGGATGGGTTGGGACATCGAGGTGGTCAGGTCTGACTCATCATCATACTCTGAAAGCATACTCGGCATCAGACTCTTAGAGCAGTCTTGGCATCAGACTCGGCATTCAAAGCCTCATATCAGCCTGTGAAACCAGAATCGACCCAACAGATTAGACTCGATATAGGAGAGAGGAAGATGACCCAGTATCAAGCACATCGGTATGCCGACCCGGGGACCGAGGTAGGGCTTGTAATGTCTTGTGTTACATATGAATGACATAAGCCCTACGAGGAAGTTTGAGCCATCAAAAGGCTGAGGCAATGAGAACAGTTCAGAGGCTTATCCACTGACATACGGAACATCGTGGAAGTGGTTGAAACGCAGGCTGGCACATGGGCAAAACGTGTAGCAGTGGGCAAATATGTTGAAATGATGAGTTTCAGATGGCATGTAGTAGTTGTGTCAGGCGGCGGAGCTACTACTCGTAGGTAGGGGTGGCAATTTGGGTTATGATTCATTTATTCGTTCGATTCGATTCGTTTTAAAGCGAATAAGGTTTGAAAAAATGGATTCGTTTAATAAATGGGTCAATTCGATTCGATTCGTTTATTAAACGAATCGAATACAAATTTAAACTCATTAATTCGTTTATTAATTTGTTAAAGATTCATTTTATTATTTTATTTTATTATTTACTATTATTTTTCAATTAAGATTCGAGAAATTATGACTAATTATCATAGAAAGAATAATATTGTCAAAATTTAGTGAAGAATTTTTAGTAAATATATTAATTACATATTTCATATGTATATATGTATGAAAATTTAATGTAAATAAATTATGATAAATTATGTTATTGAATAATATTATGACTAAAAGAATATTCGTATTCGATTCGTTTAATAAACGAATCGAATACGAATTCTGATATTAGGACTCATTTAATAAACGAATCGAATATGAATCTATTACATTTTGATTCGATTCGTTTATGATTTGATACAAATTCAATTCGTTGATTCGTTTTGTCACCCCTACTCGTAGGTTGGTTGGGGAAGAGAGTCTACGCAATGATAACTTGGCAACAAGGCTGACGTCACGAGTTGGCAAAATAGTGGGTTTAGACACACTATATAAAAGGATTGATAACTCATTGTAAGGGGTCATCGAATTTTTCTCACGCAATCTGATAACTTGTAAAAGAGAGTAAAAAATTTAGTGTAAGTTAGAGATAGAGTAGGTCGGTCTGACCCGAGCTTCTAATAAAAGATTTTATTTCCTTAACATCCGTGGATGTAGGTTGGATCCATTGCCGAACCACGTTAAACCCTTCGTCTTTTCTCTGTGATTTTCTATCTGTTTGCCAAGTTTGTTTTGGTTCCCAACTAGCCAATCAAATTCACTGTTTGAGGGAGATTTGTTTGAGGAGTAGATTTCCTTAATTACCTCTGGAATGAAAACAACCGTCAGCAAGTATGAGACTCGTATTTTATTCGGGTTGAATAAATATTTAACTATAATTTGATATTGTGTGTGATATGTTAGATTTATATTATTTTACTTGATTTTTTTTTCCATTATATTTGTTTTATGTTTAGTTTATGGCAAGTGTAGCCTTGCGATTTGGAAAAAAAAAAAACAAACAAACCAATTTTGAAGTCTTATTTTAATAGAATTATTGTAATTTTGTTAATTTTGTTTTTTTTCAAAAAAATTATCTAAAAAGGCATCTTTCCTTTGACTTTGAAAATGTTTTGTGTCACTCCATGCTCAAGTAATTTTTGGACTTATTTGTGAAGATTTCAAACCCAAATGATGTGGTTTTTATGATCATGATGAGGGTAGAATGGTGAATTGAAAATTATTGAAAACCATCATCCATCCATTTAATGAATGTCGTATATTTTGGATTTAGCAATATCGTTTTCAAAATGCTAAATTAAGAAATAAAATATTGTTTACTAGTTGCAAAACGATGCTTAATTATTTCTTAAAACCAACTTATATATATATATATATATCAAACTCATGTCACATTTGCTATTTATAAGTTTTTCATCGTTGAACCGTCTACATTTAAAAAAACAAAAAAAAAACAACTGTGTTTGGTGGATGCCATCTTATTTCATTAGTAATAAAACTATACTCTATGATGTTGATTCAGTCTATCTATTTTATATATAAAAGCTGAATAATATTTTTCTTCTCATTCATTCTCACACAAATAAGTTATCTTCTTATTTCAAGGGTTGCCATTAATTCTAATTTCATTGTTGAGTTGCTAATAAATTAAATTAGGAGAATGGCTATTGATTTATTTTTCGTTAACTATTATTTAACTAGGGAAGTTGAAAAGCATAAGAAATATGGATATATCTACCCCTCTCTCTATATATATATATAACTGAAAAAAGATCTCTCCTTAATTTAAGAGAAATATTGAGCTCCGATTAGTTGGGTAAATTTTATTTAATGATTTTAGTTATTCTCTCAAATACATGATTCATGTTATGTAACTATGAATATTCAGATGAATCTTAGTTCTGCGGACATCATATTTGAATCAGATTCAAAAAGCGTGAGCAATTTGATACAAGGAAAGACGAGCAGTCACAAGGAGATTCAATGGGTTATCGCCGACATTCAAAATGCGATTGGGGAAATGAGCTCTTACAGAGTTCAGTTCAGGCCTCGAGCATGTAATGGTGTCGCTCATAATTTAACTAAGTTAGCTTGACAAAATTATGTAGTGGATTTATGGATGGGGAGCGTTCTTCTTTTTTATCTTGTAATTTTTTCTAATGAAATATTTATCTCTTTCAAACAAAAAAAAACTATGAAATATATATATTATGGACAATTCGTAACTTTAAATTATTATAAATTAAGTAATCTTATTATATTCTTTGAATTGTGAAACGTATAAAGTGTTGTGAAATCACGATCACTCTTGGAAGTGTTTGAGGAAAAACCGAATTCGTATTATTACTATCAAGAATTAATACAAGTTTTACACAAAGAAAACTCAAAAGAAAAACCTCACACTTCTCTCTAATCTCTCTACTCTCACTGGGATGATTTACAATGGTTCCATAATGCTCATTTTATAGTGTCCAAACCGCGTGAACAGTGCCACGCGGTTTGGCACACGTTTTCAACAGCTGCTTCCAGGCAGCTTCATGCTTTCGGTGGAAAGCATGCCAGGCAGCTTCCTGGCAACCAACAAATCTCCCCCTCGGTGAAGATTTTCCAAATCTGAGCCGACCATCAATCATCTGAATCGGATCCTCCAAAGGATCCTCCCCTGGCTGCATCTGTATGACTGCCTACGTACCCTGAGATGGGATCAAGCCAATCGTAGTTCTCAGTATCTGAAAGCAATCGTCATCTGAAAGCTATCCCGGTTATGTCTCTGCACAACTCTAGCTTGTCTCGGGTGACCACTTTCGTTAACATGTCGGCTGGATTCTCATCTGTATGGATCTTCACTAGTCTCAGCAGTTGTTGATCCATTACCTCGCGTATCCAGTGATAGCGAATGTCAATGTGTTTCGTCCGGGAATGATACATTGAGTTCTTGCTCAAGTCCAGAGCACTCTGACTGTCGCAATGTATCTTGAATTCTGTCTTTGATCCCTAACTCTTGGAGAAATCGCGTGTAGCCACAACATTTCTTTTCCTGCCTCAGCTATGGCAATGTACTCAGCCTCTGTGTGGATAATGCAATACACCTCTGCAATCTTGACTGCCATGACACAGCTCCCCCTGCAAAAGTGTAAATGAATCCTGATGTAGATTTCCTACCATCAAGATCTCCCGCCATATCTGAATCTGTATAGCCTTCCAAGATCGGATCAGCTCCCCCGTAACACAGACGAAACTTCGTTGTACCTTTGAGGTACCTGAGAATCCATTTGACTGCCTCCCAGTGCTGTTTCCATTTAGGATTAGAGAGAAAACGGCTCACTACACCAACTGCGTGTGCAATATCTGGCCTGGTACATACCATTGCATACATTAGGCTTCCAACAGCTGAAGAATACGGTATTGCTGACATTTCCTCTATCTCTTTCTTGGATGAGGGGCATGAACTCTTGCTCAGTTTGAAATGAATGTGCGCTAGCGGAACGCTGACTGGTTTAGCTTTCTGTATATCGAACCTTCTGATTACCCGTTCAATATACCTCTCCTGTGAAAGCCACAGCTTCTTGTTCTGTCTGTCACGAACAATCTCCATTCCCAAAATCTGTTGAGCTGGTCCCAAGTCTTTCATGTCGAAAGCCTTGGAGAGTTCCTTCTTCAGCTGACTGATCTTCGTTGCTTCTTGTCCAACAATCAACATGTCATCTACGTACAGTAGAAGAGCAACGAAATTTCCATCTGGAAACCTCTGAATGTATACACACTGATCTGCTTCAGTTCTTTTGTAGCCTTGACCCACCATGAATGAGTCGAACTTCTTGTACCACTGCCTCGGTGCTTGTTTGAGCCCGTACAAGCTCTTTTTCAGCTTGCAAACAAGGTTTTCTTTACCTGAAACCTTGAATCCTTCTGGCTGCTCCATGTAGATTTCTTCATTCAGATCACCATGAAGAAATGCTGTTTTGACATCCATCTGTTCAAGCTCCAAGTTCAACCTGGCTACCAATCCTAGGATAACTCGGATTGAAGCCATCTTTACTACTGGTGAAAAAATCTCATCAAAGTCGATCCCCTTTTTCTGTAGGAATCCTTTGACCACTAGCCGAGCTTTGTGTTTCACCACTTTCCCGCTGCCATCTTTCTTGAGCTTGAATACCCATTTATTCTTCAGTGCCTTCATTCCATGTGGGAGCTTCACTATCTCATAAGTGTTGTTCTTCTGCAGAGATTCCATCTCATCATGCATTGCGTGCAGCCATTTGTCTTTGTCTTCATGAGATACCGCTTCGTTGAAGGTTTCTGGCTCCCCCTCGTCAGTAAGCAGAATGTATTCTGATCCTGAGTATCTGGCTGATGGAATCCGGCCTCTCTCGGATCTTCGTACTGGAGGTTCTGGCTGTCTGTTGTCATCCGGATCTGTGGATGATCCTGAAGCCTCTGATGGAGCAGGCTGCAGCTCCCCCTGCTCAATACCTCCTTCCTCCTCTGGTTCTGCTTCTGGTATGTCTTGCACCCCATCATCATCTGTGGCCACTGGTGTTGGTGCTGGGGTTGTGTCTGGATTTTCATCAACATTATCGGCACTGATTCTAGAAGGCATCTTGGGCTTTTCAATGTCTTCTATTGTCTGGTCTTCAAGAAACACTACATCCATGCTTCTGATGACCTTCCTTTCCTTCGGGTCCCATAACCTGTATCCAAATTCTTCGTCTCCATAGCCTATGAAGATGCATGGAGTAGTCCTTGCATCGAGCTTCTGCCTGAGCTCCTTGGATACATGTGCAAATGCTAAACATCCAAATATTCTGAGATGAGAATATGAAGGATTCTTACCAGACCACGCTTTCTCCGGAATCTCGAAGTTCAACGGTACAGATGGTGATCTGTTGATCAGGTAGCAGGCGGCACGAACAGCTTCTCCCCAGAATGGCTTTGGCAGCTTGGCCATACTGATCATACTTCTGACTTTCTCCATAATGGTGCGGTTCATCCTTTCAGCGACACCATTGTGTTGTGGGGTGCGTGGAACAGTCCTCTCGTGTCGAATGCCGTGGCTTCCGCAGTAGGCATCAAACTCCCTGGAAGTGTATTCGCCTCCATTGTCTGTGCGAAGGCACTTCAGTTTCTTCCCTGTTTCACGCTCGACCATGGCATGGAACAGTTTGAAATAATCCAGGACCTGATCCTTTGATTTCAGAAAATACACCCATACTTTCCGAGAAGCATCGTCAATAAAAGTCAGAAAATATTTATTACCGCCTAGTGAGTTTACCTCCAAGGGACCACATACGTCAGAGTACACCAGACTGAGTAACTCTGATTTCTTTGTAGAAGAGAAATTGAAAGAGACTCTGTGTTGCTTACCGAATAGACAGTGGTTGCAAGGATCCAGAGTAGCATTTTTGGAGACGGTGATTAGATCCTTCTTTGTCAAGGTAGACAACCCCCTTTCACTCATGTGACCGAGTCTCTGGTGCCACAGATTCTGAGAAGCCTCCCGTTCAGCTACATTGAGGCTTTCTGCACAAATCTTCACATGAGTCTTGTACAAGGTTCCACAGATGTGTCCTCGGGCGATGACCATGGCACCTTTTATCATCCTCCAAGTGCCGTTGCTGAAGTGGTTAGCATAGCCCTGTTTGTCAAGGGCTACTCCCGAGAGTAAGTTGAGCCGAAGTTCTGGAACATGTCTGACCTCTTTCAGGGTTACTGTATACCCTGCATTTGTCCGCAACTGTACTTCACCAATTCCCGCTATCTGAGAAGAACTGGTATTCCCCATCTTCACTGCTCCAAAGTCTCCTGCTTTGTATGTTGTGAAGAAATCCCTGTGAGGAGTGACATGGTAGGATGCTGCAGTATCTACCACCCACTCGACATCCTGAGTTGCGGTGTGAAGGCATGCTTCTTCCTGGCCGGAGCATATAGCTACATCCACTGTAGTAACTACTAGTGTCTCCGCATCATTCTTCTTTGGCTGGTTATTGCCTTGTCCCTGCTCCCGTTGCAGTTTCCGGCAATTCTTCTTCAAGTGGCCTTCAATGCCACAGTGGAAGCACTTGTATGTCTTTTTCCCGTCCTTGGACCTGCCCCTGCTTTTGCTTCTGCCTCTTCTCCCACCTTGATGTTTCTCATGTTGTCTTCCTCGTTGCTCCGAGACAAGGGCTTCTGTCTGATCTGAGCCCACGTCTTTTCTTCTGGCTTCTTCATTTGACAGGGCATCCTTTACCATAGGCATGGTAAGTTTGCCTCCTGGAGCTGAGTTGCTGAGAGTAACCACCAGAGTCTCCCAGTTATCAGGAAGAGAACTGAGTAGCAAGAGGGCTTGAACTTCGTCTGCCAGTTGCATATCTACTGCAGATAACTGGTTCACCAGGCTTTGGAATTCGTTGGTGTGTTCTGCAACGGAAGTTCCACTCCGTAGCTTCAGGTTCACCAAACGCCTCATGATTAAGGCTTTATTCCGAGCTGTTTTGGCCTGGAACATGTCTTCCAATTTCCTCCACATTCCATAAGCATCTGTGTCCTGTGCTACATGGTGGAAGACATTATGACTGATCCACTGCCTAATCTGACCCAAGGTTCTGTTGTTGAGTTTATTCCAGTCACACTCCTTAACAGACTCTGGTTTCACTCCCTTCAACTCAATGACATCAAACAGATCTTTACAATGTAAAAAATCTATCATCCTAGGTCTCCAGAGGGAGTAATTAGTGGCAGCCAGTTTAATCATTGCACCAGAATGAGAATCCTCCATCTCCATTTTAAGTTTTAAAGTTTAAAATGAGAATACACTAAAAACGGGTCTGAATTTCACAAATCGGAGGTCACCGTTGCGTCCGGAACGGTCGAAAATGGTGGAATAGACACTTCTTTGGTCTAAATCCGACACAGGGGCTGATTTGTAAATTCCTAAACCTTCTGGGGCAAAACTGTAAATTTCAAAACTTCAGGGGGCTAAATGAAATTTACCAGGCTGCTGACGTGGCGCTGACGTGGCAGTGCTGACGTGGCAAAGTGGGACCGGTTTGTTGACGTGGCAGACACGTGGCGGCTGACGTGGCGCTGACGTGGCGGCTGACGTGTCGGACACGTGGCGGATGACTCAGCGCTGACTGTGCGCTGACTGGGCTGACGTGGCGCTGACTGGGCGTGACGTGGCGGCTGACGCGGATCGTCTTCAACCTTCAGCAGCGCGTGCGGCGCGTGAAGCGAGTGCAGGCGCGTGGGCAGCTCTCTGGAAGGCGCGTGCGGCGCGTGCGGCGTTATGGGAGGTCGGTTCGGTCGCCGGAAAATACCACCGTGCTCGTCTCGACGTGAACTAGCTGATGGTGTGCTCAAAGTTGATTTTTGACAACTTTGCCGGAACTCGAATTTTCCGAACCAAACTCCGTTCTTCGGTTTTTCGATCCCAATGAAGAACCAAAGCTTCTGATACCACTTGTTGTGAAATCACGATCACTCTTGGAAGTGTTTGAGGAAAAACCGAATTCGTATTATTACTATCAAGAATTAATACAAGTTTTACACAAAGAAAACTCAAAAGAAAAACCTCACACTTCTCTCTAATCTCTCTACTCTCACTGGGATGATTTACAATGGTTCCATAATGCTCATTTTATAGTGTCCAAACCGCGTGAACAGTGCCACGCGGTTTGGCACACGTTTTCAACAGCTGCTTCCAGGCAGCTTCATGCTTTCGGTGGAAAGCATGCCAGCAGCTTCCTGGCAACCAACATAAAGCATATATTAGATTTATGCAAGCATTTATCATGCATTGTCATCATTTAATATGCGAAAATAATACAAAGAATTTTGCTTGGTGGAATATGATGAGATTATTTATATGCAAAAGATTTATAAGCCCATTATTTATGAAATTTGTTTGATATATGTGAAATAGTGTTGTATGATATGTACACCGATTTGTTTGGATTGGATGTATTTTTGATTTATGTACATGTTTATGAGATTTGTTTGATATACATGAATTGAAATTATTTACAATTTCCTATTTTTAAAACTAAACGTTTATTTGTTGTTTCAGTGTTGTAAATGCTTCCCAATAAAATAAGTAAGTGCTTCTATTTTTTTATATAACTTGATTTTTCTAACAACAAAAAATTAAAATAATGTCAAGTGATAAGGCTGCAGAGAGACAAATGGGGATTCATTTGTGAAGATGAATAAGAAATTTAAGGATTGGTATTTGTGATTTGGCTTCTTTTTTATTTATTTAAAATGTTGTGTCTCCTGTTGCCGAAATCATAATCGGCTGACTCTTCTTCTTTTCTTTTTTTTTTCTGTTGATTTTGTGAGGATTCTATATTTGCCATTAATGGAGGTGAGTTTTATATGATTTGAGTTTTTTTTTATTTTGTGTTTGAAGATTTAAATGCTATGCGTTTTGTTTTTCACCATTTTGTCTAATGATATGTTTTGTTTACGTATTTTTTTTTTTGGAAAGAGTTTTGTTTATATATTTGGTTAGACTAAAATACAACGAAATGAAGCAATACTTCAAACGCTAATCAACAATTATGTAGACAGATACAATGTTATTCATTAACATGTTGGTTCAATTTGTTGTTTGATTTTCCAATAATTTTTTGTGACAATTCAAACATGCTTATGATTATTGTTTCTTCAATTACTATACTTGCTCGATTTTTATATTTATTTTAGTAAATTATATTTATTTTTAGTTTATATACATCTAAGTATCTAACTTTTTTTTTTCATTCTCAAGATAGCTTATTGATAAGCGGTGACTATGTTAATATTTACCGCCTCTCTAATTGGAATTTTGTGACTTAGCTCGGGATTTATGAGCATTTTGATGTATTTCATGTTATTTTGTAGGTTCAAAGTATAAGATGGCTGAAATGGGCTTAAAGAGCGAAGAAACGACAATAATGAAGCAAAATTGTGTATATGTTGAAGACCTAAGCAGCGTCCCGACGCTGGACATCGCATCGCGACGCGCTACATCGCATCACCACGCGCTGCAGTAGAAAAATCAAGTAAAATGTAATTTTTCGCCCGGATCGCAACGTGACCCTTTCAGCGTCGCGACATCTATATTAAAGGTGTTACACTTTATTTTCAATAATATTTGATATCTATTAGTAACAATTTTTCATATTTTCTGTATAATAACAAATTATATAGCATCTACAAATGCTACAAAAAAATATGACATTCGATAGTATTATATAATATCATTTTCTTTTTTCAAATGTTAAAATTAAATATCCAAATTATAGCATTTTAATTTTTATTATATTTCACATTTTGTTAGTAGCATTTTTCAAATTGCTATGTATCATACTACGTAATGTAGCACTTTTAGAGTACTACCAAGAAAACACTAATTCAATAAGAATTTGTAAATGTTCTAAATTTTTTTTTTTTGGTTTGATTAATTAATAAACGAAAACGACATCGTTTTTCTCTTAACCCCTCATTTAATTTTCGCAGCCCTCTCGTTCAATTCACCCCTCGAATATTTTTGCCTAATAGACGACTTTTGATTTAATTTTTTTTTTTTATTTTTTCATGTTATAAGAATTTAACCTATAGAATATGAACTTGGATCCCGTGTTGAGCTGATATTTTTAATAGTAATATGTAATTAAAATTCAGTTATACATAAATTATTATATAATAACAACTTATCATAATTTATTTTAAAAAAATTAATATAAAATCTAGTTCAACGCTGAATTCATATCCATAAAGTATATACACAATAAAATCTTCTCTTATTTAAGTTAATAGTGTAACATTAAAAGAAATTTGAAGAAAAATAAGATGGTTAAATAAGTAATTAAATATATATATATATATATATATAGTGTTTGAAGAGTAAAGAACAATAAGAAAGCATAGTGAGACACAATCTTAAAGTCATATGGGCTACCCCTTTATATGCTTATGGTTAGGGGTGGTAATGGGATAGGAGGAAATCGACATATCTGTATTCGTCCTCGATAATTTTTAAATATTTATGTTCTCTCTTTGTTCCTTCATAATTATTTCAAGGGAGAGGATGAAGATCCCCGAAATTGAATAATAAAAGAGGATTCCCGAGAGACCCCGAACCCCTAATAATGAACAAATATTTCTTAAAATAAATTTAAGTCATTGAAAAACATATAAATTGAACTACTACCTTATCAAAAAATAAAGTATGCATATTCAAAAAAAAAAAAATTGATAATATCTATTCTACATATCACAATTAATATATAATATTTAAATTCATATTTTCTACCTTTTTATTTGGTCAATAACTTAATAAAATAATGGACCACTCCTTAAAAATTGATTATATTCTTTTTCATTTCAGACTTTGAATGATATAATTATATATATAAGGTCTTATACTATTTATAATTTATATATTTTGTGAATATTAAGATATTTTTTTAATATTGAAATAAAATTGTAAATAGAAATTTGAACATATTTATTAAAAGATTAAAAATAAATAAATAAATAAAAACTTAAATGGGTAATATGGAGATGATGAGAATTTTATATAATCTTCGTCACTTCCCCGATAAAAAATGAGTATTAAATTTTCATTGTCCACGTCTCCGACGTTAATTTTTTTAATTTTTCATATCCGATATCTTCCTCAGGGGAGCATATGGGGAAATTTTTCCCTCCATTCTTATGGTTCGCTTTGATCTTCGTTTTACTCTATGCTTGTAGCATATTCTGTGATAATTATAATATTGTTGAATAGAAGTTATTGAGCTAATTTTAATTTATACAAAGTATCGAGATAATCCACAAACCTGCCCCAAAATAATGTGATCAAGTGTAAATTATTTAGTTTGTCATATGAATTCAAATTTCATGATTTAGGAAAAATCATTATATGTGCAGTCTTATCTTATTGTCCTGATATATATAATTTTATCTATATTTTTTCACAAAGAGACTATTTCATTGATTCGAACATGTGACCAAACGTATAATTGTATGAAATTTCTAAATAAACATATATATATTTATAGGGTGTCTTATTAGAAAATATATCTCTTGATATGTGTCATTTGGAAAAGATACAAATTAAATGGATATGTCTCTATAAAAAGATAGAGTTTACACCATTATTTTTTGTTTGAGTTATGTTGTGATTCTCTGATCACTTTAGAGTGTGATTGAGGAAAAACTGAATTGAATTTCTATTACTACAAGAATAGATTTACAAAAGTTTACAAATTTGAAACTTTACAAAAACCTCATTGCACTCTCAAGCTCTCTACTTGGAGCTTACTACTCACACTTTGGGGTGACATCAACACTGGTTTGAGCTCCAATTTATAGGGCAAAAACGTGTGCTACAGTGCACACGTTTTTGCCAACTCAACACACATTAGCAGCCAAGTTGCACTTCCTTAATTTATGGCATTGGCAAATCACCACCGAAAGTAGTTTGTTGTTTCTGGTTGAAGATTACAGCTTGCTGGAAACTTCCTATGGCAGCTGGAATCAATTGTAGGCAATATGTATGACTCATGCAACTCATGCATGTGTCTACTGGTTCTTACAATTGCTCCACCAAAGTAATAGAAATTCAATTCGGTTTTTCCTCAATCACACTCTAAAGTGATCAGAGAATCACAACAAGTGGTATCAGTAGCTTTGGTTTTTCATTGGGGTCGAAAAATCGAAGAACGGAGCTCGGTTCGGAAAATTCGGGTTCCGGCAAAGTTGTCAAAAATCAACTTTGAGCATACCATCAGCTAGTTCACGTCGAGACGAGCACGGTGGTATTTGCCGGCGATCAAACGGAGGTCTGAGCTGCCCGCACGCGCCGACATGCGTCAGAGAGTGAATAACACTATCGGTCACGCACCGCACGCGCGTCTGGAGCTTGAAGACAATACGTGGCGCCACATCAGCGCACAGTTAGCGCCCAGTCAGCGACACGTCAACGCCCAGTCAGCAGACACGTCAGCTGCCAAGTCAGCGCCACGTCATCTGCCACGTCAGCAAGGGGAATGCCATGTCAGCGCCACGTGTCCGCCACATCAGCGAGTCGGTCCCACACTGCCACGTCAACAGCCTGGTAAATTTCATTTAGCCCCCTGAAGTTTTGAAATTTACAGTTTTGCTCAAGAACTTTTAGGAATTTACAAATCAACCCATGTGTCGGATTTAGACCAACGAAGTATCTATTCCACCATTTTCAACCGTTCCGGACGCAACGGTGACCTCGGATTTGTGAAATTCAGCCCCGATTTTAACCTATTTTCATTTTAAACTTTAAAACTTAAAATGGAAATGGAAGATTCCTCTTCTGGTGCAATGATTAAACTGGCTGCAACTAATTACTCCCTCTGGAGACCTCAGATGATAGATTTTTTACATTGCAAAGATCTGTTTGATGTCATCGAGTTGAAGGGAGTGAAACCAGAGTCTGTTAAGGAGTATGACTGGAATAAACTTAACAACAGAACTTTGGGTCAGATAAGGCAGTGGATCGGTCACAGTGTCTTCATTCAACCCTGCGAGAATGAACTGCACCATTATGGAGAAAGTCAGAGGAATGATCAGTATGGCTAAGCTGCCAAAGCCATTCTGGGGAGAAGCTGTTCGTGCTGTCTGTTACTTGATCAACATATCACCATCTCTACTGTTGAACTTGGACATTCCGGAGAAATTGTGGTCTGGTAAGAATCCATTCTACACTCACCCTAGAGTATTCGGTTGTTTAGTCGTTGCACATGTATCCAATAAGCTCGGGAAGAAGCTCGATGCAAGGACAACTCCATGTATATTCTTAGGCCATGGAGATGAAGAATTTGGATACAGACTATGGGATCCGAAGGTGAAGATGGTCATCAGAAGCCAGGAAGTAGAGTTTCTTGAAGACCGAACAATTGAAGACATTGAAATGCCCAGAATGTCTTCCAATACCAGTGCCGACAGAAATCCAGACCGAGCACCAGCACAATTGGCCACAGATAGGGTGCACGAGGAAACTCCAGAAGCAGAACCAGAGGAGGTAAATGAGGATGTTGAGCAGGGGGAGACACAACATGTTCCATCGAAGATTACAGAAGAAAGTGTTGAGCAGGGGGAGCCGCAACCTACTCCACTAGAAGCTAAAAGATCATTCACAGAGATGGATGATGACAGACCTCCAGAAACCAGTAGACCTCAGACAATAAGATCTGAGCGAGGCAAGATTCCATCAACCAGATATCCGGGATCCGAATATATTCTGATTACTGATGAGGGGGAACCAGAGAGTTTTCCACAAGGCAAGAAGGCACTGAGGAATAAATGGGTGAAGAAACATAGCAACAAAACTGTGCAGAGACACAATAGAAGATTACTGTGCAGAGATACAGTGGATTGTACTATGCAGAGACATAGCAGAAGAATACTGTACAGAGATGCAGTGAAGTGTGCTGTGCAGAGACACAGCCGACATGTCAACAAAGGAGCAGTGATCGGGACAAGCTAGAGCTGTGCAGAGACATAGTCGGGATAGCTATCAGACAATGATTGTTTCGGATGCAGCTGGAGGGGGAGAATTGTAAGAACCAGTAGACACATGCATGAGTTGCATGAGTCATGCATATTGCCTCCAATTGATTCCAGCTGCCATAAGAAGTTTCTAGCAAGCTGTAATCTTCAACCAGAAACAACAAACTACTTTCGGTGGTGATTTGCAAATGCCATAAATTAAGGAAGTGCAAGTTGGCTGCTAGTGTATGTTGAGTTGGCAAAAACGTGTGCACTGTAGCACACGTTTTTGCCCTATAAATTGGAGCTCAAACCAGTGTTGATGTCACCCCAAAATGTGAGTAGTAAGTTCCAAGTAGAGAGCTTGAGAGTGCAGTGAGGTTTTTGTAAAGTTTCAAGTTTGTAAATTTTTGTAAATCTATTCTTGTAGTAATAGAAATTCAATTCGGTTTTTCCTCAATCACACTTTAAAGTGATCAGAGAATCACAACAAGTTCTTGAAGAAAGAAGTGCTCATTCAACAAGAAGCAACTAAGAATCATGTGAGAACGTTAGCCACAAGAAATCCGTAATGCACCGAGACAGGGTTAATAAGTTCTGAATGACAGAGGAAAAACTCGACTTGGTTTAAGTTCATCATCTTATACATTTAAAGGTTTTTCTAACTTTTTGAGTTTGTGTTCAGTTTCATGAATTGCATGATTTCTTTTAATTACTTTGATTGAATAAAGCATGTTATAAAGTAACTAATAACACATCTGCCCAACAATAATAATTTAACACTTGATTATTAGACACTACCTTCAATATTACACAAATTTGAAACCATATAGATTAGCTTAAAGTTATGGTCTAATTATTTAAAAAAAAAAAAACTCTAAACCAAACTAAGAACTTCACACAAACTGATCAGGAGAAGGAAAGCCCAGAAATTTAAAGCAAGTGAATCCCCCATCCACAACAAGATTGTGGCCAGTTATATACTTGGCTTCATCTGATGCCAAATACAAAGCAGCCCTTGCCACATCAATCTCTTCACAATTCACTCCCTTCAACTCCCCTAGCCCTTTGATAATTTCCACTATCTGTTCTTCTGAGGCACCTGGGTAAATTTTTGATATTTGGGTCACTGTCATTGGTGTTGGTATTGGAGCTGGTGATATGCAATTTATTCTTATCCCATTTCTGCATAGCTCACTAGCCACTGACTTCACAATCCCAGGAATTGTAAACTTAGATATTGTATATGGATGTGGGCCTAGCCCACCCATAAGCCCACTAATACTCGATGTACATAGTATTGAGCCCGAGCCCGTTGGTACCATCACACGCGCCGCGTGCTTTATCCCGGCAACCATTCCCCGGATATTGACCCGCATTACCCTATCGAAGTCGTCCAGGTTAAGGTCCACGATGCTCGGCGGGATAGCCGGGCCGGTTATTCCGGCGTTGTTGAACATTATATCGAGTTTTCCGTGGCGGGACAAGGCGGTATCCACGGCTTCGGCTACTTGGGCCTCTATGGCTACGTCGCATTTGATAAACTGGGCTGCAGGGCCCAAGTCGTCGGCTACTTTTGGGCCCGTTTTGGTATCGATGTCAGCAATGATGACTTGGGCTCCATGTTGGATAAATTCTTGGGCCGTTGCCTTGCCAAGCCCGTTTGCACCGCCTGTTATTAGGACCACCTTATCTTCTAGCCTGGGAAAAAAAATAAAATCACACTCATGATGTCGTTGAAAAAAAGCATGGACCAATATTTGGACAAACTTTATTTATGAAAAAACAAAATAAAATGAAAGAAAGTTCATAAAGACAAAATGTTCAATCAAAATAATTATTGTGGGCGGTCCATCATGGAATATGTACCAAACTTTCTTTGTAATCATCATCAGCGCGACCAAATAAGATGTGATCAAAAAATATATATATATATATATTTGCTCTACGATAACGGTCCATTGAAAATGATATTTTTTAAAGCCCTTCAAAAAGGTTTAAAAAATGATTATTCAAATAAAACTTTACTGTATAATCATGTTATATCATGATTTTACTGATATAAGACAAATATTAAGGATTATTTAACTGTATTTAAAAGTAATTAGGATTTGTAAAAATAGACGGATTACATTGTAATTTTCAAAACTGTATTGATTATACTACTCCAACTATAGTAAAATAATAAATTACAAAATTGATTATTGAAGTATAACACTTTATTACTTTGAATTATAAAAGAAGTAATATTTTATTATTTTTTTCGTTAATTAACTTATAAAATACTAAAATTACCCATATGAAAAACTCTAAAAAAATATATATACAATTATATTCTAAAATATTTAAATTTCATCTTATTTATCAAAATAAAATTAACAATAAAAATTTGTAGATAAACTCTTAAAAAAGTTATTTTGTCATTTATAAGACAAATTTGACCTTGTAACGTAATCGTATCATCTTCATTTAACTGACGGCTATAATGGAAAAATATTAAAGTATTTTTTTTATAGTTAAGGCAAGGTTTGTTCACGGGTCGGATTTTTTTAATTTTTTTTTTAACCCGATCGGGTCGGGTCATGCGAGTCGGAAGAAATTTTTTTTTATGATACAATTTTGATCGGATTTGTAGTTAAATCAAATTTTGATAAATTAACTGAAGAGAAAAATGGAAAACACTTCAAATTGGGGTCAGGTCGGGTCAAACCCGATTTTTTTTAATTGAACACGCGACCCGATCCGATTCGATTTTGGGGATCGGTTCGCGTTTGACCTGGTATTATTATTAATTTTTTTTGCAAACCCGATCGGATCGGTCGGGTCACGAGTTGACTCGACCCTATGAACACCCCTACATCTGTCTATGCCTTTGGATTTTTTTATAATTCTTAAATAACTAACGGATAAAGACCCTAATTTTTTTATATTATAATATTATATTACGATTTGAAGACCTTAAAATGTAAAAATAACCTTAAACCTAGAGGATCTCATGCCGGCCCTAAGCTAAGGTAGTAAATGGTACACTCTAATAATTATTGTGTAGTCATTTGTTATTTTACTATAGTTATAGTAAAAGGAAAATAACCTAATGAATCGTGTAGTCCACATTTTATGTATGCGGGATGTTAACTAAATTTTTTTTTTGGATAATCGGGGTGTACAGGCCAGCTTACGCGCACCTCGACTAATCCCCGGGACCTGTGCCCCGTGCCCTCAGAAGTTTCCCAACACAGATCAGGATAAGTCGCTGGCTTTTCACACCAGGGGGCATGGCCCCAAGGAAATGCATCTATTATGATTCGAACCTTGAACATGAGAAGAAGTAAACCACTCAAGCCCAAAGCCTTTACCACTGAGGCAACCCCTTGGGGTTGAATGTTAACTAAACGAATATATAAAACTAAATAAAAAAAGCCTGAATTGTGGCGGATCTGGATCTTGCATGGGATGCAGAGGGGGAGTCTCTTATATATAGGGTCAATTAAAATTTTTCATTTTTTTTAACTGTTAATATTAAATAAATAATAAAAATATTTCATGAATTTATAAATTAAATTCTTAAAAATTATTAAATTTCCCCTCATAAACCTTCTGACTTCGCCCATGGGATGTGGCAATGTTAATGTTGTTTTTTCTAAGAGAATCCTGGCTTCACTAGATTTGTGGATCGAAAACATGCCTAAATAAAGCAACTTGTCGACTCTTAGGAATACAATTGAAGTAATTGTTTATCAATATATATATATATATATTAATCGTTGAAAATTTGGCCGTCAAACCATCATATTCGGGTTTAAGTAGAACAATTAAAACCCTCGATTGTCACAGACTCTTATAAAAAATACATTTCCTAAATTCAAATTCAGGACCTCAAGGTGAGATCCGAAGCCATATACCACCAAGACACGTCTTTTGAGACTGTTAAGGAATATTATTATGGAAATAATATTAAGGAAATAATATACTTATATTATGGAATCAATCTCTAAAATAGAATTTCGAGTACCTAAAATAAAATTCCTAGTATCTGTAGGTTTTGTGATTTTATTATATTTCCATATTAGATGAATATTTCCTATCTTCATTATTATTATTCATAATTATAAGATTCATTTTTCTATCTATGTATCTTATATAAAGACATATATCATTGTAAATTCATATAGAATGAATTCAAGACTTTCTTTTGTTATCTAATAGACATTATATATATATATCTCAGTTTTAATCGTCGTATGGTGTTTGTTTTGCTTTCAATTCTCCTTATTAATGCCTATTTCAATGTAGGTTTCTGACTAAACATTTAAAAATAAAAGAAAAAATGAAGAAAAATTTGTGGTTGGTTTCTGAAAAAGATGACCACTACTAGCATGGGAAATATGAAACTAAAATTTCGATACCTGATAGTTATGGGATAGACAAGAAATGGTCCCAATAAAAATAAAATTTTGTTAAAAAATTTCTCTTGGTTTTTAATTTGTAAAAAGTACAAAACTCGGATTAATGAAATAATAAATTATGTTTACTTTAAATTGAAACAAAGCTTTTATTCAAACATAAAGAAACTGCTGTTCATTTGAAACTTGAAAGAGGAAAAAAACAGCAAAGGCAAAATAATCCAAGAAAAAACCAAATCAAGCTAGCCCACCATCATCACAGATTCACAAGTGTCTAAGTACAATCCACACAGTTAATTGATCGAGACCTCAAATTTAATTTAATTTAATTTATTTTTAATCATTTATCTTCATAAAAGTACAATATGATTTTATAATTTTTATTATTTTATCGATAGAGCTCTATTTTATAAATTTATCAAGCCTCAAAATTTAAGACAAAAGATTTGAATTCTTTAAGATGAGTTGAAAAATGAAGTTAGTGAAGAATAATGAAGTTACCTTCTTCTAGCAACAACTGTGGAGTAAAGTCTGACAAGCTTGAACTCTCTGCAGAAAAAAAAAATTCAAATTACAGAAAAGAATGAGCAACTGGGAAATTACACAAAACCATTCATTAATTTAATTAGATGAAGCTGAGCATGCAAAGTTGTAAAGTGATAATGACCTGGCTAATGATCTGAGCATATCGATCGACCGACGGCTATGATGATCTTGATCTTTTGAAAGAAGAAATCATAAGACGAAGAAGAAGAAGAAGAAGCTAGGGGTAGCCAGCAATATTAATTTTCAATTGCTTTTAGATCTCTTTCAGCTTATGTTAAATTATAATGTATTGTGTGTGAGTAATGAAGGAAAGAAAGAGAGTCTGCCACTGTCGGAAATTTTACCTACTCTATTTAAATTTGAATCGAGTGATTTAACGCGAGATTTTTAATATTTCTGAAAAAAAAAGAAGACTGGGGATGTGTATGTAACAGGAGGCAAGGGAGCGAATTTATTGGAGAAGCTGGAGCCTTATGTTTTTTTTTTTTTGCTTATACAGTTGTATAAACATTACACGCATTTCCATGCAAAAATAATAATAATAATAAAAAATAAAACACAAAGCACAATCTGAAAGAGAAAGGGAGACGACTCAGTAACAGTCATGACCTGTCCCTATTTAATGATCTATTCAAAACAAAAGTTACACTGACTTAAAAAATTAAAAAAAAAAAAAAAAAGATGGGTAATTTAAATTATAATTGGGTTGTCTTTTTGCTTGCATACTCTTTTCATAAGATATTTAACTAAAAAATAATTAGAGTAAAAAAAATGTGATTGATATTTTTCAAATAAAAGCTTATGTATAATTAAAAAAAAACTTAGGTAAACTTATTACAATATTTAAATTCATTCAAAATGACCATTATTTTTATAGGATTTTGTCCTGAAAAAGTATTTTATTTTCCAAGACAAGAATTAAGGAAATTTAATGCAATTATTGGCATCACTTATATAATCTAATACAAGAAAAAGGAAAAATCCAATAGAATAGACAAAAAAAGGAGCAAATGGAAAATCAACGCTAGGGTTAGTAAGCCAGCTGTGGGCATAATAGAAAAAGATTTGCGTTTAAATAATTAACAAATACATACATTATGTTAATGTCAAGAGATATCGTGCATGATCGATCAATAAGATAAATAGATTCTCACGCAAGATAATCTTCTGGACCGACCATATATTTCAATCTTAATTTATATATATTTATATAGTTATTTAAAATTAATTCAAAATTAAAGGAAAATTAACCTTTTCAAAAAGACTAACCTAGACTATAGTAATTTTTTTTTTCCCACTGTTTTCATCATGATGAGGAGGTGGGGACCATTAATCATGCGGTTAATAATTATATGGACTATTGAACGGTCGTGATTAAATGTTATGGGAGCCACTATATTTTTATTATTTATAAATATATAAAAATTAAATATTTTTAAATCTTCTCATCACGTAAAATAAATTAATAAAATTATCAAATAAAATACAATATAAATAAACTTATTATAAAATAAAACATATTATAATATCTCGTTAAAATAAAAAAAAAATTATATGACATTTAATCTCTATAATTAACCTCTATAATTATTTTTTTTATTATTAAATTATAAAATTAAAATATCTTTATAATTATTTTTTATTAAATAAAAACCTATTACAATAAAATACATATTATAATTTTATAAGAATTATGTCAAAATAAAAAACATATTATCCTATTATCCTACTATAATAAAAAAACTATTAATTATAAAATTAAATTAATAAATCTATTAAATGATGACCACATTATAATAAAAATATATATTATACTATCCGATTAATTTTTGAATAATATCATAGATAATTCGGCAATTAATATATATATATATATATATATATATATATAAGAGTTAAATATTTTTAAGTTTTCTCATCGTGTCACTTTTTTTTTTCGAAATCGTTGGAAACCCACCACAAAACCATCATTTTCGGGTTTAAGCGGAACATGTTAAACCCCCGACTGTTCTAGACTCTTACAAGAAACGCACTCCCTGGATTCGATCCCAGGATCTGAAGGTCAAACACTGAACCCTACACCACCAAGCCACGCCCATTGAGGACTTCTCATCGCGTCACATGACACATAATATCTACAATTTTTTTTATTACCTATTATAATAAGAAAATATATCACAATCATCTATTAAAAAAATATGTGTCACCTAATCTCTATAATTAATTTTATTATTATTAAATTATAGAATTAAAATAAAAAATTATTAAAATAAAAAAGTATATTACAATATAAAAATATAATCTCATATTAAAATAAGAAACCTAAATAGCAGCCGCTCACGAAACCTAACTATTTTTTTGGATATCGAGTATATTTTTATTTGTTATTTTATTGTGATTTATTTTTATAAGTTTTTCTATTTCATTAATTTTTTATTATTTACTATGTTTCAAGATGCAAACTCTGACTATTAGATAATTCACAATGATTAGTCAAATTATTTGAGAACTGAGAGACAAATGAATGAAACATAATATTAAGTGTAAGTAAATCAATCGTCTCATTTAAACTATAAAATCGACAATATATGGAACATTTTTTGAAATTTCAATACATAAAATATATATTTAACCCGTACAAAGTGCTTGCTTTGTGATAATATATATAAAAATAAGCTCTCTAAATATTCTTCTCTTAATTTGTGGAGATTCAATGCATGGAGAATAATTTAAATAAAGCTTATTAAATTATTTATCATTAATTTAACTTTGGTATTGGTAAAGTTCTTTGTGATTGGTTTGTATTCATTGGATACTTCAAATATAATTAATGAAATTGGTGATTTTCACGTGTTATTGATTTATTATATTGATATAACCACAATGCTTAAAGAAGCAGTACACTATGTTAAGTTGCTTCAAGAATAAACATGCCAACAACAATTAACATGATTAATTATCTAACATTTGTAAAAAAAATCATGCAATTTATAATTTTTATTTTTATTTTTTTTGTTTGGAATAACTATTGTGCATTCATGATGAATGCATGCATTAAAATATTTTGGAAAAATACAAAATGATAAATTTTATTTCCAATTCTCAT
>SKCR01028079.1:0-68848 GCA_019454045.1 Zanthoxylum bungeanum
GGAATATGGGTAAAAGTTGGATGATACCTTATTTGAAATTGAAACGAGATGCATCTGGGGGAAAAGCAACGCAAGATGGTGATCCCGTCCTGGTAGGATTCATGGATTCACTGAGTGTCCTTGGATGGTTATGATCGCCATGATGAGTGACCGGCGTAAACACACACGTATAACGCAAGCGCACGTATCGTTCAAGTAGTATAAAAATATTGATCCCACGAGGACTTAATTCCTACTGTTGTTATTAATTATTGAATCTATTTATTTACAAATATCTAATTGAGGGTGAAGAGAATGATTGCTTGATTGATTTGGTTGATTGTAGATTTGCTAAATAGATAAATAAATAAAAAGACAAAAGAAAATACTAAGGAAAATAACAAAAGACACAAAGATCTAGGGTTGTGAATCCTTCTAATATCTTTTAAAAGATAAAGTGATTATTTTATGTTTGTGTAATAAATCGGTTTACTAACCTGGAACACGAAATTATGTGAAAGCCTCTGTCGATGGTCAGACGCAAATACCCAGTTTTACTCAATTGAACCATATGTCTATGTCAACCAAATTATCTGGATTCATTAAGTTTAAGTTCTAATTATGGCTACCCCCGCCCGACAGGTATATGTCTATCCTGTAAGGAAATCTATTAAAGGGTTATCTATCCTCAAGGAAGATCGTGGGCTATTAAGTCTAAGGCAGAAACCTAAAATCCCTATGTCTAGTTCATTTTAGATTTACCATATCAATCTTATTGGTGATCAGACAACAAGAAGCATTAAGCTTAAGACTTAATAAGTAAACATTTAAATTACCCAAACTATAAAATAACCCCTTATAAACCGGTGATATTAGAATTCATCACAACCCCAGATAACTGACACATAACTAGGGCTAGTAAAAACTTAAAAGTAAAAAATATAAAGTAAAAATGCTGAAAAGTAAAAACATAAAGTAAAAGCTGAAAAGTAAATTACAATAAAATAAAATAAAATGCTAAGGTAAAAGGGTCAACTTTTACTATTTATTATTTAGATATCTCCATTAATATAATATATTAACTTGTGATTATTTTACCAACCAGCCATATAGGCGGTAACCTGATTAAGTCAAATTAAGTCCAACCAGCCATAAAGGCGGAACCAAAATAAACCTGCCATATAGGCGGTAAGAAAATTTAATTACCAACCGACCAATCTGGCAATATCATTTTTAAGTCAATATTTTAAATAGTGAATTTATTATATTTAAGGGAGATTAATCTAAATAGTAAAAGTAAAAGAATTACCTTTCACCCTTGCTGGGGAAGTTACCTCCTCATGGTGAATAGTAAAAACTGTAAAAAGTAAGAAAGTAAATTACTATTATTACAAATCGTAATTAAAATTATTTACAAAACTAAAAACTAAAAGAAACTAGATAGAAAACTCCATATTTACATCAGAGAATTGAGAGAGAATGGTACATTTGAAACTGAAACATAGAGCTGAATTTATAGGCCTCGATAGGCTCTGGGCGTCGTGACGCCAAGGCCTTTGGCGTCGCGACGCCAGCTTCTTTTGGTCGTGGCATGCTGAGGTGATGACACATGGCGATTCTGGATAAGGTGACACATGGCAAGGTGGTTGGAGGTCAATTATTGTGACACGTGGCGGCTTCTGATTTTTCGGTTCAGATTCTTATCCGCCATGTGTCAGATAGGGATAAGTGAGTCAATGATTGATGCTAACGTGGCGCTGACATGGCGACACGTGGCAAAGTGACTGTCGGTACCATAAAATTGCGACACGTGGCACTTCGTGATTGGCTGATGATAACGTGGCTGTGAGGTGGCACGTTGGCTCAGTCAACTGATGATATGGACGATGACGTGGCTGACAGGTGGAGTGACACGTGGCGATGGCGAGTGTCGGCACCATAGGATGCTAACACGTGGCACGGCGCACGTTAGCAGATCGGCTGTGATGGTGACACGTGTCACGGCGCACGTTAGCAAAGTCAAAATTTTCTCAGATTCTGACTTGTGGACCCGGCGCACGTTAGCACTGTTCGGCGCAAGTTAGGCGTCACAACGCGGAAAAATTACCAAATGCCATTTTTTTCTAATTTCACTATTTTGCTCCAAATCACCTCAGAATGTCTGAAACTTTATTTATCTACAAAATAACACAAAACACATCAAAATATTCACAAGACTCAAGAAACTATACAAATATTAAGTTAAATGAGTTGGAAATAGTGATAGATTTATCGCTCATCAATAAGACTCGTTTTCTTCATGATCTTATCGATTTTCAATTCGGGTAGGTGGGTGGGCCATTCTGACAGAGGATGAAAGTGATGGAGAAATCTCTCTATTTAGTCTTTCGCTGGATGATTGAGACCAGTGTCACATGCAAATAAAATAAAAACAAATACAATATTTACAAAAAGGAAATAATTGACAAGATAAAAAATAAACTACAAAAAAGGAAAATTAAAAAATGAAAATAAAATAAAGAAAAAGAAAAATTATTTATCTACTAAATTGTATTCCCCGGCAACAGCGCCAAAAACTTGACACGCTCAAAAAATGATTCTTTACTCCCAACTATAAGAGTGTCGAAGTAATAAAATATCCTGGTAAGTCCGGTGCAGATCCACATGGAATAGTATTTTAGTCTGATAAAAATAATTAAAGCGAAAGGAAAAGATTGATTTGTTTGAATTTGTTTGGAGAATTTGAATTAAATGATAATAATAAAATAAAATACTGAGGTTATGAGATCCACTTTTAATATTTTACATTTAGAAATCTATTTTTTATAATATATAATGATCATTATAATCCAATTAATTTACTTCCAGAATTAACTATGCCAAAACATATAGAACCAGCCATAAATTTGGGCGAGAATTCCATTCTCCCTAAATAATTTTTGAATTCTTCCCTCATGCATTCACACGCTTCGATTTGATTTAAGGAATTTGATGAATTTACTGGTTTATTTTTCTTCTTCGTTTCAGAATTCTTTGAACTTGTCAAATATTTCCGACTTATGTTTCATCAGATAGACGTATCCATATTAGACTTGTCATATGTGAAAGTCACAAAGTATGTTGAACCAGCATGAGCAGCATGATTTAATGGACCACACACATCGTTATGTATTAGCTCTAGTAAATCTCCAGCAAGGTGTCCAACACCTAGAAATTGGCCTTTATCATATTTCCTTGGATACATGACTCACAAATCGGATAAGGATCTAAGGTAAAATTTTCAATCAAACCATCATTTACCAATTTGGATAGACGTCTAACACCTATGTGGTCCAATCTCATATGTCATAATTCAGTATTATTTATTTCAGACTTCCTACTTTTATTTTTCTCTATATTAAAGACATCTCTATATGTTTCCAAAACATTGTAATTGTTTGATAAAGAAAATTCACATTTCAATAAATTTTCTTTATCATACAAACATAAAGTCTCATCCTTAATGTTTATTTTATATTTCTCTTTATCTAATACTGACAGTGATATTATTTTTCTGATAATTGAGGGAACATAATAACAGTCATGTAAATCTAATTTACATCTATTTGGGAGATCTAGAACAACTGTTCCTATGGCAATGAAATCCAATGTCTCGCCATGCCAACTCTAAGCTGGATCTCACATTTATACAATATTTTTTAACCCTCATTTCCTGTTGGGAATTGCAATATGAGTAGGACTTCCAGTGTCTAACACACATCCAATATTTGCATATAAGGCTAATGAGATGTCAATAATTGTAAAAATACAAAGCATACCTGAGGGTCCTGCTTTTCCTTTAAGCTCTGAACAGTTCTTCTTCCAGTGTCCAGACTTCTTGCATTGTGGACATTGATCACGAGCTACTTTCAGTTTTGCGTCTTTGCGCTTCTTGGAGTTCTTCTTTGATATCTTCTTATTCCCCATCTTTATTTTCTTTGACTTCCCAAAAGTCTTTGAAGAGCCAGCTCCACCATGGAGATACAGTGTGAGGTTGCATTTCCTCAAATCTTGCTCCGCCATGCGTAGCATGTTATGAAGTTCTTCGTATGTGGCTTGTATCAAATGCGTATGGAAATTTAATACAAAACCAACATAAGAACCAGACAAAGAAGACCGAATCAAATTACGACCCAACCATTCATCAAACACAATGCCTTGTCATTCCAGATATCGAATTTGGTCTATCATGTTCAAAACATTAGTGCTGATATCTCCACACTCCTTGAGTTCAGCACGAAATAATTCCTTAGACCTTCAATAAAGTTCTATCTCTTGGTTTGCCTCGAATAACTCATTGAGTGTTAGCATGATGCTCCAAGCATCCGGTACTTCAATAAACTATCTCAGCAAATCTGGAACCATCGATCCCAAGATGTAGGATTTCACCTTTAAGTTATCATCCTTCTATCTATCAAAAGTGTAACATCCCCAATCCGGGAGATGCTACCAGCAGGGAATAGGTCATACTATTCCCCTAAACCTTTGTTATTTCCAAGTATAAACTACATTATTACTCTTTTCTCAATCAAAATATTAAGTATGGGACCAACGCCCAAACTCGTCATCATAAAATACAAACTCAATATTAATAACTGTATACTTAATAACAATTGCTTACAACGACTACCAATAACTCAAGACTAATTCATGACTTCTAACTGACTCTAACTGGACTTTCACTTTGTCTATCTTGAACTGGTGGACTCCATAACCTAGTGACTGCATCATCGTTTCGTCCTCCCGAGCTCCGCCTCCGAGAATACCTGCAAAAAAAATAGGAATCTGGAGTGGGGGGTTAGACCGTTTACGATCTAAGTGAGTTGACGAAAAGTGAAATATTGATATAAAACATTTGATTCTAAAACCAAAGTTCAAGAAATAACTTTATATAAAAAAAAAAACTCTTTTTCTGTCTGAAACTCTAGGCTTCTTTCTGAAAATCTCTTTTGTTCTAAATTCTTTCTGTAAAACTTATCTTTTCTGAAGGTTTCTTATAAAACTGCTATTTTCGGAAAACTTTCTTTTCCTAAAAAACCTTTTCTGAAAACTGTAACTGAAAATTATTTATGTAATCTGTATCTGTTTCTGAAAACCTGACATATGGAGGCGTTACGTATCGTCGTCCCCCCCATACGCCTAACTAGAGCCATTAGTTCAAATTCATGACTTAGGGGCGTTACGTATCGCTGTCCCCCAAACCATTGAACTAGAACTGGAGTACGATTCTATGCTACCCTCCAAGCTCTGAAACTAGGATCTAGGGGCATCTGTCATCCCTAGTTCTGAACTCGGATCTAGGGGCGTTACGTATCGTCATCCCCATAGTCCTCTACATGGGCACATGTGCTCTCCGTCAATTCCATAATTGTACCAAGTTACATATTGAGGTGAGTTTTTATATATATAAACCAATTCCTAATAAATAAATAAAAAGGTAATGTAATAAATCCACACGTGATAGCCGAAATAATAATTCTCGACAATTAATTTATCTGTAACATATATGTCATAAATTGATTACAGAATCAATATTTGTTATAAATCATCTGTCAAGATAGTTTATTTTTCTACTAATGTAAATTACTAGACCTATTTAAAAAGTTTTGTGTTACTCTTTATAACTAGGACCTTCATTTTTTTTTCATAGCTAGATTACAGATGAAAAAAAATCCTCTAATAATTTGATACATAAGATTATTAAACAACACACTCGCGATTTAAAAATTATTAAACAAATTGAAACAACATTAGAATTACTTTTTTATTTTTAACCATTGTAATAGGATTAATTTTAACTGTTAATCATTGTTATCATAACAAGTAAAACAATAATTTCTTTCGTGTTGGAATATCCATCCCTATCATATCCCACACAAAATAGTCTGTGATATTTGTCCATTTAAAGGTAAAAAAAAAAGAATTATATATGGAAACCAAATCCAAATAAAAAAGGTAAAGTAAGAAATGTATTAATATATATGTTTTATTTCCATAATAATACACACGAAATATTGTATAAATATAACCATGATTCAGGTCACCATCTTCACAACCAAAATTTAAAATCTAGTGGTGACAAACTGACAATGGCTTTTAACAACGTTGCTAGTTCTGCACTTTCTGTCAAAATATGCTTCTTTGTTGCGTTTCTATCCCTTGCTATCATCCTCACTTCAGGTATATAAATACGAATTTAGATAGAATGTTGAGTTATTTTTTTTTTAATATTCTTCTGTTAAGTTAATTGTTGAATTTTTTATTATATTATGTAATATTCAGTGCCAGGGTCTAAAGCTGCGGATTATCCTCCGGTGAGAATTATTTTTTTGTTGGTCCATGTAATGAAAACTCCGACTGCACATAACTTTGCAAGGTTAAGAGAATTTACATCCCCAAATACGGTGTTAAATGCGTAGAAAAAAATTCCACCTTATCCGACCGGCCCACCTAATGATTGTTTTTGTAGAGTATGAAGTTATAATCTTAGATTCGAAGATGAGCTTCATGAGGTTATGATCTTGAAATAATTCTAAATTTATATTGTCAAATGGTAACTTTTAAGCCTTGTGCTTTTCTTAAGTTATAAATTATTGTAGAAAAATTCTTCTCGTATCCGTTATAAGATTATAGGAAATAACACAAATATAGTAGTCATATAACAATATTCATATCAGTGGAAGAAAAATTCTCAAAAAAAAATGAACGGTAGATAGAGAAGTGAAACAATGAATAAAATAGATTTAAATATAAAATCCCAAGATCTGGGTAGCATACAATGTCATTAAAACATATTCGCTTCCTATCGTTGGTACTTAGGATGATTCGGCTTCCGTTTCCAGATATAATAGGAATGAAATATCTTTGATACACAACCAAGTTATTTCCAACGAACCTCCAATGTGCCTGAACTTTTTCCATGAAAACCAAACACAACCGTGACGAAACGATATTAAAATAAATTAAGATTAGAGGACGATGCTATTGTGTGATACATGTTCCATGTGTCTTAAAAAGAGGAATGCACCAATTTATAACATTCAAATATGGAGAATATAAACAAATCGTAACTAATCATTAATTATAGCGATTATTTTGATTATTAATCAAATTCATTTGTAACTTCTGTAATTAATTTGAAAATTAATTATGTTGTTACAATAGTTGAAGAGTCAAAAAATTAAAGAAAGCCGCAAAACCTGATATGATTCAATAAATTTCAATAGTTATAAATCCTGATTTTAATTGATTTGGCCAATGGGCACCTGCATATAGAGAGAGCATTTATGCACATTGTTACTCAACTATAATTGAGAAAGTATAAAGAGAGCCTTAATTTCATTTCCTATATGGGATAAGAGACTTTCGTTTTAATTTTATATTTTCCTAGGTATACTTTGAGAAACAATTTCTTATTCACCAAACACCGTTTTGAGCATATAAATATAAATTTCAATGCACTTACAGTGGAGAATTCAAATCACTCATGATCTTTAACTTTTACAAAATAGGACTCCCAAAAAAATTAAACCACCGAATATGAAGAAGTCAATTTTTTTTGTGTGAAATAAACCTAAATAAAAGAAGATAAATCTGACAAATCTTGACTCTTGAGAAGTTTCTATAACATCTAATGAACCTAACGACTCGTAGGATACCAGAGCCTGACGAATATTACGATTCGAAGGCATAATACTTGATATAAATCATGTTCGAGCAAGTACGTCCTCATAAAATGGCATTTGGGACATTCGGAAGATTCCTTGAAATTTTGACGCGGAACTTAGTTTACGTTCCACCTCGAAAAACGTTTATTAATCAGGCCGTAACTTTTTCATACGATCTCCGATTTTTATGACTATTATATCTTCGGAAAGCTTAGACCGAGAGCTACGACTTTCACGTTGGATAATTTTCCAATTCGAATACATAATTAGTCAAAAATCATAAATTCCGTAACTGCTACAGTAATTTCGGGATTAGAAAATGATGAGGTGGCACAATCATGACCACTCATTCCATCATAAAATCAGCCCCTCTTTATCTATAAAAGAATACTATTCACTCATCTTCTTTGAAGCAAAAAAAAACGTGGGTTTTGATTTCTAAAGGAGCAAAAATTTTCTTCATTCTCATAGAAGATAATTGATGAAGGGGATGAGTTCTTGAGATCATTTTGGTCAAGTAAGCTTCTAAATCCCTTTCCTTTCTTTATTTATCAGTTTTGGACAAGACAATTAGAGCCCCAATTCGCACCTTAGAAACCCTAGAAGTTAGGATTGCTTAATTGACTTTGATTAAGTTGTTTACAAGTATTTTGCGAGTAGTATGATAGTGTAAACATGTAATGAGGTTCATATGTTAATGAATATGTTGATGAAATTATGCTTTGTGAATTGATGATTCTTGATGATGGTTTATGTTGGATTGATGAGATGAAAGGATTTTTTTTATTGCTGTGTTTGAATTTATGGGAACTATGGATGAATTAAGTGGATTAAATAGAGCAATGAGTTTGTGAGAATAAGCAGTGATTTCAATTCCAGTGCAATCTGGACAGATTCTCATACATTGTTTATAACTTGCGTTTTAGGTCTCCAATCGATACACCATAAAATTATACCAAAACTAGACTCATTAGGATTAAACTATTAAAATTCAGAATTTTTCGATATTGGATGAATTTATGAAAATTACGAAATTGGGCTGCCAGTTTTAGGATCTGATTCTGTTAAATTCTGAACAACACCTAGATAATCGGTTATAACTCGAGTTTTAGGAAACAATTAAGATCCTTAAAACTTACTTAAACTAGACACATGAGAGATAAATATCCAAAATCAGTATTTTTTGACGTAAGATGAGACCGGACCGGACCGAATTTTTAAAGTCGGGCTATCTGCTGCCCATGTGCCCAGTTTTTCCAGTTGCGTAGCCCCTGAACTTCAGTCCATAACATGAGTTCTAGGAATCAAAATCATGATCCGTAGAAGCCAAAATAAAATAGACACATAAACAGTTTTTATATTAAAATTTCAGCCCAAATTCAACCACGATTAAGCACACCGAAAATTCAAAGTCAGTGTTGTGCACTGGAATTTCTGGAAAGAGGGCAGAATATGGAGTTTTGTGAAGTATCTTGTGAGATCCTCAAGCGAGCGTAGTAAAAATTATTAGCCATCCTAAAATGTTAGTAACATAGTGCGGATGAGTTATCATGAATGATGAATAAATTTTATTAAGTAAGGATATAAATTCGTAACCTTGATACTAACGAATTTTGCTAATTCTAGATTATCACCAGGAGATGCGGTTCCGCCACTATCGCAAGGCGTCACCAGCAAGTTCCAAATCAGTGAGTGGATATTTTTCTCTTAAATTGACTTTTATGTTGTTATTTTTCGTTTCACACTTATATTTTTACGCTATAGGGCGTTAGACGATTTCATTACATTTATTTTCATGCAAAGTTACGATTGAGAACATAAATGTTTTCAGATATTGATTTTATGGTTTTTCGAGGCATGAGGGAAAAACCCACCTCAGCTCTTACTTATGGAATTGGCGTATAACACATGTGCACATGTAGAGGACTGGGGGGACGGCGATACGTAACGTCCCCATATCCTAGTTCAGGACTAGGGATGACATATGCTCATAGATCCTAGTTTCAGAGCTCGGAGGGTAGCATAGATCCGCACCCCCAGTTCTGGTTTAGTGGCTTGGGGGACGGGGATACGTAACGCCCCAAGACCACCAGTTTCAGGGACAGTAGTGGCATGCTTTGGGGGACGGCGATACGTAACGCCCCAAAGTCATAGATTTGCACTCTTGGCTCTAGTTAGGCGTATGGGGGATGGCGATACGTAACACAAATGCGATATGAGGTTATGTTTACCGATGGTACGGAAACAGCTTCGCTCTGGATAGACCCCGCAGAATCACATTGGTAGTATGACTATGTGTCTTTGGGAATCCACATCAGGGTAGGTGTATTTGGTCTTAACCTGAGACTTGCATCGCTAGTACTTGCGACAATCAATATGCTTTGGTTTTGGTCGTCCAATACTTTAATAGGTTTTGTGTATGCCTCTTATGGGTTTATTGAGAATCGTAGTGTATTGGGTGTGATGTCAAGACGGAAGTATCACTTCAGTTATATGGGGATGATGATCACATAGGGATACAGAACTAGTACTCTAATTGGTTGCAACCATCGGGATAATATGACAAGGTCATGATTATCCGATTAAAGAGACTAGTTGCTTGTGATCTGATATATGCTTCGTACGGGGCAGACATTATTTCAGCCCCAGGCCTTGCATGTGACATCTGATACTGGATCAAAACATGCAATACTACGTATACTACGCCTGACATAGATTATATATTCCTTTAAGAATATTTCTGGAGAATTGGGTAGGCACGGTGCTTTGCTAGAAGCCAACCACGTCTTGTAAATCGGTAAAAATGTAGTATGAGCTACGTACGTGTTCGGATAGTTCGACGACCGATTTTAATGCCAATATATCTAGGGATGGTCCATTTTGGAAGATTTTAATTGAGAAAATAGTATTATTTTTGTTCATGATTAGAGAGTCAGAGGTTTATGGGGTTAGTATGGTCTATCCTCTACCGGTAGCATCTCTTAGATCGAGGATGTTATAATTTCAAATTAGGGTGGTCTACACATTAAGTTTGTTATCGTGGGAGTGGTTCCACCATTGTAATTCACACAAAATCAATCTTCGAAATCACACACATATAATATAGCTTACATATAATGGGTAAATTTCGCTATTATATTATGGAAATATACTGGTAAATTTCTTTATAAAGTATATAAGTTTGGGTCCGACTCTTTCCATCCCATACGTCTGCCCACTTATAAATGAGTTTAGCTCTAATATATTTATGAGTTTAATTGATACTCAAAGTTAATTCAAAAGTTGAGAAATAACAAGAAATTGAGTGATCAATTATATCTTGAGAGGCGCTTATGACTTCAACGGTGGTCAGCATGAGAAAGAAACTTAAACAACTCAAACTCAAAGAATCAAATTCAATTTCAAATGCCTTAACTTGTAGTTTAATTTTTTAGGATTTTAATTACATTTTGTAATCAACATCTCACCTCCCAAGGTTTCCCATCATATAACCTCGCATAAATGTGCAAGAGGGGGACTGAACCACACGCCTCTGCTAATGTAATATCCCGAATTTTTCGAAACGGCTCTGGAAGATTTCCGAATTGAAATTTAGAATTTGGAACTGAATGATATTCGGAAATAAGACTTTATGTGTTTGGAAATAGATTGGAATATTTTTAAGTAAAGTTTCGTAGTGTTGGAAAATATGTGGTTTCGAGAACCGGTTACGCGATTTCTATTTATATCGTTAGACGCGTAAAGTTTCTTTCTTGTTCGGTTATAAAAACGCAAACAAACTCCGATTGATTTGATTCTTGAACATCAGACTCGTTTTTTCTGAGAACAACGTTCGTGTTGAATACTTTTCGGAATTTACATAAAATGGCTTCAAAAAGTAATTTTTGAGTAAGGCCCATAACATGGATAATTATAATAATTTTCAGGGGTCATAATGTAATTTTCAGAAATTTTCTTATAAATACCATAGTTTCTGCTTATTTCGAAAATTGCAAAACTCCCAAATCCCTCAAACTAGACCCAATTCCACAAAAAAAAAAAAACGTTATGCTTTGTGAGGCTCATCGACCGGCCGGCCGACGGCCCAAGGGATATTAGGGTTGGAGCTCAGAACGCCAATTTTCCTATGTATTTCCCTATAAATACTTATGTGAATATTCTATTATGAATAAAATAGACAGTTTCTATTATATAATATATCTTAATATATGGTAAAGACGTAATTGACCTTAGAATGATTAGTTATGATACAGTTGTAAAAGTGTCGCAACTGACATTTAGTTGTATCATAACAGTATCATTTCTTTAACAGTTCCTGATCAACGTTTAAATTACTTGGTCAGTAAGTAAATCCCTTGAGACCGGTACATATCGTATATTAGAATCTTGGATTCCAATAGTTGATTCTCAATGAACAATGAGTCTTGGAGACTCGAATAAACAGGTAGGTGTTTATATCGGATAAACACTGAACGACTCATCGAAGATTCTTAATAGATGCTACACCAACATCAATAGGAATTTTCTCGGGTTGAGTAGCATAGTGATTCTTTGACTTGAGATACCACTGTGGATATATGAGATATCCTCCACACTTTGATGGCAGTCAAGTCACTGACCTATTTAGGTCAGACCTCCTCATGTTCGTTGAGTGTGGGCTGATCCTCAGGATATTCTGTGTGTGTCAAGGTAGAATCAGTCAACTCTGTGTACAGAGCATATGTATTCAATATGGAATTAACAATCTGTTAAATTCATGGGCCCGTGGTACATTATAGAAATGAGTTCTAAGTGTTATTAAGAGATTGTTAACAAAAACATCGACGTAATTATTGTTGGGGTTTTATAGGGAATTACGGGGTTAGCGCAGCGGAACGCGAAAAATAAGAATTTTCCGATTTCAAAATTTTTTTCTTGGATCAATAAAATAAACTTATTTAATTAATTACCCAATACTTAAAATCTGAAATTTTAACCCAAGAAATCAAATTTTCTATAATTACCGATTTACCCCTAAACTTTACAATTTGATCATTTCGTACTTAAATTATCAATTACATATTTAATTGATTCTAAATCTATCCCAAAATGATTTCTACATGTCTAATACATTAAAATACAAATTGCAAAACAAAATCCCCAAATTTTTGGAAATTGCCGAGAACACTTTAGATTTTCTAGTTTTTGCAATTGGGTCCTTTTTAGTTCAAACATGTCAAGATCAAATCCAATCAATCCCAAATTTATATATACATCAAATTACATCACATATATGAAAAGCCCCAAATTGGTAAGGGTTATGAACCCTAATTTTACAAATTGTCCAATTGACCCAATTACAACAAATTAGTAAATTAAACACTTTAATTTAATCCTTACCACACCAAACAAGTATCACCACTGTGAAACACCTCAAGAATAATTCTAGGTCATATATGAGTGGCTAAGCAACTCTAGAATGACAACATCACCATCAAATGGTTTAAAGAATGCTAATGAACTAATTCATGCAAACTTTGTGAACATACGTTCTCATCTTTCAAACAAGTTCAAAACCATTTAAATTACATACTTTAATAGTAGAGAAAATTTTTAAGCATCACAAATTGAAGCCTAGATACATGGAATAATTTCCTAGTTGAAGAATGTTGGAAATTACTTACAAAATCCAAGAATTTGCTAGATGTATTTCCTTTACTCTTCTTGTTTTCTTTCAACCTTACTTGTAATTTATTTACAACTTGTGTATTTCAAAGAAAAATGAAAAAAAATCACATATATTTTTCCATGCATATTGCTGAGAATTACAAGAATAATAATAATAAGCATTTCATTTGTTTCATTTTAATTGGAACAAATTTACTTAAATAAAAGATCACTTTTATCTTGTATAAGTAAACTTACAAATGGACCTATAAATCATGTCATTTCCTAACTATAATCATGGCCTAAGATATTTATTTTTCAATTAATTTAATTATTTAACAATTAAATAATTAAATAATTAAATACAAATATCATATCTTAAATATATGTATTATATTTACATTAAATATCTAAATACATATATTAATGATATATGTCAAATATAATAATTTGACAATTAATTAATGTAAATATTAAATACAAATACACATAAATTAGAAAATGACCATTAGGTCATTTCACACGTATTTTCTTTTAACCGTTAAACGAGTTATAAATAATCATAATTATTCATGAAAGTTGCCCTAGTGCTCTACGAGTATATTTCATTAGTGAGACTCTCTAAGTTCAGGCATATCCGTTAAGAATCTAATTTCGTCTCCATAATCTCCCCGCCCGTAAATTATGATGACCACAGATAAACTCTCTGAACCATACAGGTCGAGGTCATAGCATATGTATAATCCCTCCGTCACAGGTATCCGGATTATTCCAGAGATATAAATATAAACGTCAAATTTCTGTAGATATAATCACATCTACGTTTCTATTAACAATCCCTTAATAACACTTAAAACTAATTTCTACAGTGTATCATGGATTTAACAGATTGTTAATTCCATATTGAATACCTATGCTCATTACATAGAATTGACAGATCCTTTCTTGATACACACGGGATATCTTGAGCATCAGTCTACACCAACGAACAGGCGGAGGTATGATCTAATGTAACATCCCGGATTATTTTAGAATATTGGCATGGATTGATTTTATTTGCGTGTGGGGTCGCGTCCAAACGCGAGATAAATTTTAGTGTATAATGGGGACTTTTTCAAGAAATTAAATAGAAGACATTAATAACTAAACTAAAGGGATTAAAATGAAAATTTCCACATAAGAGTAGAAAAACCTAGATATTTCTACACTCTCTCACACGTGACACACACACATGACAGTAACACACGCACACAATTAAAATTACACACAGTTCACGCACACCTACAGAGAACAGGCAGAAAAACAGAGAGAAGAAAGGGACGAAAACAGAAGAAGAGAGATGAGGGAAGAGAGAGAGAGGTCGAGAAAGAAGAAAGAAACCCACATACGCAGGATACACACACACACCTGATTCAAACACACACAGTCACGACAAAGAGAGACAGAAAGAGAGAGAGGAAACCGAAGAGAAAAAAGAAGCAGAACACAGCAGACCGAAGAAGAAGAAACCGAGAAGAGAGAGAGAGAAATATGAAGAAAACAGAGGAGGAAAAAGAAGATGATGATGATGCCGAGAGAGGTAAGTACACTATTGCCATGAATCCCTTGAGAATGATTAATTGGGTCATTTGGGTTTTGCTTAGATTTCGAAATTGAGCAAGATAATAAGATTAAAATGTGTTATATGTAATTTAAATTTGATAATTAGTATGAAATCAGAAGAAATTTAAAAAATGGAGAAGTGAAGAGAGAGATAGAAACCGAGAGGACGAAAGTCAGAGAAGAAGTAGAAGAAAAGAGGGTTCAACAATTTGAAGCTTTAATACAATAGGTAAGTACACTATGACAGTGAATTCCTTGGGTTTTCTTGTTTGATGATTTTGGATTTATTTAAAGAAATTGGAAAAATTGAATGGGTTAAATGATTAGAAACATGCTAAGTTAATTAAATTCAGTTTTAAGTGCGAATTTGGAAGAAATTGATTGATTAAGGAAGAAAAAGATTCGGCAGAATCCTTAGAAAAATTTGGGAAATTGGGAAAATTTGATATAAACCCTAGAACAAAAATTGGGAACAATTGAGTAGGCATATGACAATAAAATTTGGAATTGGATTAACAGTGCGGGTGGCTGTGAAGTTAATAAAAGCAAAGACAGTGAGTAATAGGGGCAGTGTATTGGTGTTAATTTGAAATTAGAGATTTTGAATTTGGTGTAAGCAGTTATTGTTATTAAGGTTGGCTTGTTTTTATATATGGCTGAGGTTACTGTCATTTTTTTTTATTAGTGATGTTATGGTTGTTTGCTTTCATTTCTCGTGAATTCGAGTTTGGTTTGTTTTAAATTGAGTATTGACATAGCTTTTGAGTGCTATCAATTAATGGCTTGATTTCAAGAACAAACAGGTTTGTGTTGAAAAGGCTGTTTTTATATGGTTGAATGGTAGATAGTGGGGAGTTTAAATTTTAAGTTATGGATGTGTTTAAATAACTTCATGTAATGATGAATCATGATTGAATTGTTTAATTGGTAATGTTATAGATTATAAATGAGAAGTGTGGTACATAAGTTGTATAAGTATTAAATGTGTAATTTCTACATATGTTGATGATGGTTAGGTGCGAATGTATGAGTATAGATTATTTGTGGAATTATTTTATAAGCCACTGATATTATTGAATATGAAGATAAGCTAAATTTTGACTATATGTACGTGTACGAAGTATGTATGACAAATCATATAATTAAGGATACATATATCATTTATTCGTAGGAATGCATGAGCATTTATGTGATTTATGATCTTCAGACTGATAAAGAAGTCAAGATTGTTTTGAACATAAGAAAAGTTTCAAATGTTTTTAAAAGAAATGTTTTTCTGAAAATATTTCTTACAGTTTTGAGATTCGATTCATGTTTTAAAAGTTTATCCACGGTTTATGTTTTCGGGGCATGAGGTAAAACCTCACCCCAGTATGTAACTTGAGACACAGAGATGGAATTGACGGACAGAGACATGTGCACATGTAGAGGACTAGGGGGACGGCGATACGTAACGCCCCTAGATCCTAGTTTATGAGACAGGATGGCGGCATAGGATCGTGTACCTGATCTCCAGTTTGAACTTGGGTGGTAGCATAGATCCGCACCCCCAGTTCCAGTTTGTGGCTTGGGGGACGGCGATACGTAACGCCCTAAGACCACCAGTTCTGAGACAGTAGTGGCATGCTTTGGGGGACGGCGATACGTAACGCCCCAAGGTCATGGATTTGCATTGCGCTCCTTTAGTAGGCGTATGGGGGGACGGCGATACGTAACGCCCTCATACGTCCAGGTTTTCAGATAGAGATACAGTTTTCAGAAAGAGCCTTTGTGAAAAGAAAGTTTTCAGAAATATCGTTTTACGAGTGATTCAGTTTTTAAAGCAGAAACTAGTTTTCAAGTAAAACCTTCAGAAAAAGTTTTCAGAAAGAACTTTCAGATAAAGAGTTCAGAAAGAGTTTTCCGAAAACAGCATTTCAGAAAATTTCAAGAAGTATCTTATGAAAGCATTGCATGATAAGTAGAATATAGTTTTACAAGTTACGTATTTAAATCATATGTTTTAGTTATCATTTTAAAGCATTTTAGTTGACATGAATATTTGTGACATGATTGCATCAGCATGTACATATGGTTAATCTTGTGTATAGCACGTTCATATAGAAGTATCACGTTGTAAATACGAGTGCATGGTAGTATGACCTTTTTGAATGAATGGTATTAATGATGATTGCATGAGTTGCTGCTTGCTTAGAAAGAACATACTGTAAGGATGATGGCCTTGATTAAATAGTAACACATGCATGTAACCATGGATAGTGGATTAGATGGTTAACAGAAATAAGATGTTAGTTATCCGATTTGATGATATTTCAAGAAAATAAAAGAAAGATAGTTATTATAAATATCTCATCCAGATTAGCTTTGAAAGTACAAAGATAAAGAGAAATTAGAGTAGCGTAGCGGAAGCATTAGGTTTTAATATGAAAATTGGTAATATAAAATCTTGATGTATGTTATGAATGTTTGAAAGTGTAAACAAGAATCATGATTTAAAGTATGTATGTGAATAGATAATAAAGATCAGTAATAAAGATTGTGTTTGACACTCAAGGAATGAGCATAGTCACTTACTGAGTCTAATGACTCACACCACAACAGTGTTTGAGTTTTGCAGGTTGCCGACCTGAACGGTCAGCTATGGATTTCAGAGTTGCAGAGCAGCCGGATAGCAGCGTTGCAGTCAGCCAGTCACCAGGTCTTGGGGGAATCTAAGTGTGGTTGTAATGAGTTTTAAGTTGAATAAGATTGAGTTGTTGTACAGAGTTTAAGTTTGTAAAAGTTTTTGTTTATACGCATTTTCGGGCACGGAGCCCAGTTGTATTAAATCTTGAGATTATTATTTTAGTTTCATGTTGTGTATTGGGCCCTATAGATTGTCTGAGGAGCTGGACTTGATCCAGGTTGCTCGTTTCTAGTAGAGGTCATGCCGAAATTTCGGCAGAGTCAAAGGCTTATGGAGGCGGGTTAGCCTGTCTCCTGCCGGTAGCATCCTGGCTTAAGCGGGATGTTACATCTAAATAGTTCAGTGACGTGACGTTTCTATAAAAGAGGATGTTATATAAAAGAAACTGTTTATTTTATTCATGATAAAATGTTACATTAGTATTTTACAGGGAAATACATAATAAAATTTGCACTCTGAGCACTACCCTAACAAAATCTCCCACATGTTTTCAAATAACTTCGGAGGTATGGCCTGGTAAGTGGGTATACTATATTATCTTCTTTTGGTACCTTGCACACAATAATGTCCCTTCACGGACACAATTTCTCGAATGATGTGGTACTTTTTTCCACATGCTTCGACACATCTGATGAGCCTTTGGTTCTTTTGCTTGGCAATGGCTCCAGTATTATCACAGTATAACAGAATCAGATTCTTGATACTTGGGACTACTCCTAATTCTGTGATAAAGTTCCTAACCCGTACAGCTTCCTTTTGCAGCTTCAGAAGCTGCAATATATTTTGCCTCTGTGGTGGAATCAACTGTCGACTGTTTGGAACTCTTCCAACAAACTACTGCAACTCCTTTAAGGGTAAACACCAATCCTGATGTAGACTTTCTATCTCAGGATCAGGATCCATTGAAATCGGAATCCGTATACCCATTAACTTGCAGTCGTTTCCTCCATATATAATAAACTTATCCTTAGTACTTTTATATGCTAGACGATATGTTTAATGGCCATCCAATGGTCATTTTCCTGGATTTGATCTGATATCTTCTAGTCACACTAATTATGAAGTTGATATCAAGCCTCATACATTACATGGAATACATGATGCTGCCCAAACATGAAGCATAAGGCTGATTAGACATTCTAATCTCTCTCATATGTCTGTTTTGGACACATCTTCTTCGAAAGATGTAAGCCATGTCGAACGGTATGTTTGTTGTCTTATAGTTACCAAAATTATGTCGTTCTAAGATCTTAATTATGTACGTTGATGGGATAAATCCAATAAGCTTCCTTTCTCAGTCTCTTTCTTATCTCCTAGAGTTATGCCTAAGATAAGTTTCACTCTAGTCCTTCATTGACAAATTCTTACAAAGGTAAGCTTTGATGTCTTGCATCATCCCGATATCATTCTCAATGATAAGGATGTTGTCAACATAGAGAATTAATATACCACCATACTCCCCACTAGCCTTATTATACACCCAGATTCTTCAGAGTTCTTGAGAAACCAGACAATTTGATTATCCTCGTCGAATCAAAGATTCCAACATCGTGAAGCTTGTTTAAGTGTGCATAAATAGACTCTCTTCAGCTGCATACCATGCCCGAGTTATCACTAGATGCAAACCCTTCGGCTGTTCCATATAGATTTCTTAATCAAGAAATCCATTTAGAAAAGCCATTTTGACATCCATTGCCAAATCTCATAATCATGGTAAGCGGCTATAAACAATAAAATCCTTATAGACTTTAGCATTACAACCGGCGAAAATTTTTCATCGTAGTTGACACCAGGTCGCTACGAGTAATCTTTAGCTACCAATCAAGCCTTAAAGGTTTCAACCTTTCCATTGGGCCTGTGCTTCCTCTTGTAAATCTATTTATAACCGATGGGAACAATTCCTTCGAGAAGAGAAGCAAGTTCCAAATTGATTCTCATATTTGAGTCCATCTTGGATTTCATGGCGTCTTGACACTTCACGGAGTCGATGTCCAACATCGATTCTCTATAGGTAAAAGGGTCGGTCTTTTTAACTAAGAGAACAACATCGAGACTATTTCTTATATAAAATACAAGCATTCAGGAGGTCTAGATAACCTTTTTTACCTATAGAGTGTGTGTTTGAAGGTTTTTCATCTTCTTGAACTTCAAGTTCTTTTGTTGGTTCGTTGGTTCCAGGTTGTACTTTATCAAGTTCAAATTGTCTATGATCACCACCTTCAGACAAAAATTCTATCTCTAGAAATTTTGCGAAGCAAACTACAAACACATTTCGATGCTCGGTATAAAAGAACAAATTTTAACATAACTAAGATTTGGTTTCCTACCGGTCCATATCTCATACGGAGTCGTAAGAATAGCTTTGGTAGGAATCTTATTCAGGAGATGAGCAGTAGTTAAAAGAGAATAACCCCATAAGTAATTGGGAAAATTTGTATAACTCAACATCGATCGGACCATATCCAATAAAGTCTGATTTCTCCTCTCTGACAATCCATTGTGCTGCGGAGTGCCGAGAGGAGTATATTGAGCAAGAATCCCATTCTCCTTTAAATAATCAGTGAACTCTCCACTCATATATTCACCGCCTCGGTCAGATCGAAGGCATTTAATATATTGACCATTCTGTTTTCCTACTTCATTTCAGAATTCTTTGAACTTTTCAAAGGTTTTCGATTTTTATTTCATCTGATAAACATAATCGTACCGTGACACATCATCGGTAAAGGTAACAAAGTATGAAAAACCACTGTGAGCATTTTGACTCATTGAACCACATATATCAGAATGTATGAGTTCCAATAGGTCAGTGGCTCAGTGTCCAACACCCGAAAATAGGGCTTTGGTCATTTTGCCCTGAATATAAGATTCGCTAGTTGGATAAGATTTAATTGTGAGATCATGTCTCAAACCATTCTTAACCAATTGGGTTAGGCGTTTCACGCCTATATGACCCAACCTCATGTGCCACAATTCAGTATTATTTATATCAGATTGTTTATGTTTATTAATTCATGTATTAAAGATATCTTGTGAGGTACGCAATATGTAATGACCATGCTCGTTTGGACAACAAATGATCTGAATATTATTTTTATCATATAAATACAAAGAACGATTTTTAATATTTACATTATATCATTCAGTATCTAATACAAAAAAAATACATAATATTCGCCATGCATCCTAGCACAAAAAAGCATTCATTTAACAAAAGTCTCCCATTGGGGAAGAGAATCTCGCATATGCCCACTGCAATCGCATCCAAATAGTCGCCGCTCCCCGAATCGCAACTGCTTCTCCCCAGATTTCAGTCGTCTATTTTTCGTCAGCACCTGTAACGTATTGCAAATGTGAATAGGACAAGCAGAATCTAAAATCCAATTAGATGTCATAGCTTCACAAGCCAATAAGATATCAATAATAGGAAAAATAAAAGTACCTGATGTCGATGCTCCCTCATTCCTTATTTGTACTAGATAGTCCAGACAATTTCTTTTCTAGTGCTCGACTTTCTGGCAGTGGTGGCACTTATTTTCAGAAGTCTCTTGAGCTTCGCTACCGTAGGCTGCGGAGGAACATGGAAACCTTTCTTCTTATTTCCTTTGGTCTTCTTTCCCTTCGACTTGGATTGGGAAGAAGCTGAAAGTGAATTAGGTTTCGGAAGGCCAGTTGGAACTCCATTCCTTAAATCTTCCTCTACTGTGAGAAACATCCTATGCAACTCACGGTAAAAGTAGTGAATCCCATTCATGTTGAAGTACATGACAAACTGACGATACGACGCCAGGAGTGAACCGAGTATGACACAACGTCCCAGAGTTTCATTGAGAGGGAAGTCACTGCGCCTCAATTGCTCGATCAAATCGATCAAATGAAGCACATGTGGGCTCACAGCCTGCCCCTCATAAAATTTAGAATGGAACAGTTCCATTGCAACTCTATGAACCATGACCTATTCCTGATTCATGAATGATTCACGAAGTTGTCTCTTCATGCTATATGTTTCGTGCATCTCAAAGTATTGCTTCTTAAGCTCAAAATAAATAGAACTAAGTATGTATGATTTAACTCTTAAATCATCATCTTTCCATCTGCGGAAAGTCTCAACTTCTTCAGGAGATGCATCTGGAGATATAGTAAGCGGTAATGGACCTTCCAATATGTATTCCACTTTCTCAGATCCGAGGATAATCCTCAAATCCATATCCAAGTCGGTAAAATTCTTAGCGTCCTTAAGCTTATTCGTATCAAACATATGACCAAAGGGGTTTTCCATAGGTGTTGCCATCATAAATCTATCAAATAGACAACTAATAAACAATTAGAAGATAAAATAGTTTCATATTATATCAAAAAGCATCAAATAGACAACTAATAAACAATTAGAAGATAAAATAGACGTAACATTCCCCCAGGTCCAAGTGCCTCTCTTCATTCGGGGTCGGGTTACGTCCCACCGAATCAGCCCTTCGGACTGGAGACGTAACATTCCCCCAGGTCCAAGTGCCTCTCTTAATTCGGGGTCGGGTTACGTCCCACCGAATCAGCCCTTCGGACTGGAGACGTAACATTCCCCCAGGTCCAATTGCCTCTCTTCATTCGGGGTCGAGTTGCGTCCCACCGAGTCAGTCATTCGGACTGGGGACGTAACATTCCCCCAGTTCCGAGCATCTCTCACAGCTCGAGACAGGATCACATGCCACCGAGCGCATCATCGTTAGCTCAGAGGTAAAATTTTCTCCTCACAATCGAGATTGGACCAGTTAGGGGTCAGGACCTCCAAATCTCTGGTACAGATATTACAGAGGAGGATTCATTTTTAGTTTGGACAACAAGAGGAACTTCATCTCCTGATGGAACGACCCAAGTAAGCAATTTGCTTTGAGATGGAGAATCGTTCAGAATAGGGTCAGCATCTCCAATAACCGAGGATATGAAGATAGAAACAGAAGACTTAGTTGATGGCGAAGGCAATTTCTCTGTGATTTCTGGAGCGACCACCAGCAAGGCGATCAGCACACCATCTTTATATAGTTCCCGGCACCAACTTGCATACTCGTTGGAACCGAGAACTAGGGGACATATGTTGATGGTGTTTTCAGGCACTATGTTATTTAAGCAGCACGACAGGGGTAAAAAATGTAATTCACTTCTCAGTTAAGATTATTGAGGCCGACCCGACCACTAAAGAGTCAACAGTGAGGAGCCGGGAACTTTACGGTTAGTGACCGAGCACTTGAGTTCAAGATGACCGGGAAATTATCAGGTCGACAGCAGCATTCTCAGTACAAAAGACTATTATGACCGACCACATGAAGACCGAGCATAGGGCAAGACATGTTCGGGAAAATAAGGCATTATATCCATATGAGATAAGATAATAAGTTATCCTACTTTCATGGGGTAAACTAGTAAGTCAATGTCCTAGTATGATAAAGGAAGTAAATGTAGTTTTTGACTAGGAATCCTTATGGAAAAAGGAATAGTTTTGACTAGGAATCCTTATGGGAAAAAGGAATAGTTTCAACTAGGAAATTCTTGTACAAATAGGAATATGATTTCTTCACCATTATAAATATGAGGGTAGAGTGAGTGTAGAGGGGGACAAAAAAAAAGAGAACAGCAACAGGGAAGAAAAAAAAGAACCAATATCATCATCAGAATCACCAAGCTCTGACTTGTAAAACACAAAGAACGGTCTGAGAAGCGCATTTGAATAATAAAAGTATCATCTTGTTTGTGCCCGTGGACGTAGGTCGGATCCAAATCCACCGAACCACGTTAAATCTCCTTGTCGATTGGTGTATTATTTGTCTTTTGCTAAGTTTGCTTTTGGTCCCCCATAACCAAACAAATTCACTATTGAGGGAGGATTGTCTCGGGAGTAATATTCCCATATTGCCCCTAAGACCAAAATCAGCCGTCAACAGTTGGCGCCGTCTGTGGGAAACTCAACAAAAAGCGGTTCTCGTAGTAAAACGATGGCAGAAGGCGGAAATCACCAATCATCGGGGAATCCGGCCATAGATTGGATGAAGAAGATAGAAGAAAGCATAAGGAAGGACATGGAGGATAGTCAGGCCCTCCTAAAAACCATGATCGACCGACTGGAGAGAATGGAAGGGGGGAACCGCGAGAAGCCCGAAACCAGAGCTAATCAAAGAAGATGAGAGATAGCAGATGGAAAGAGGGTTGTGGATACAAGTGAGGACGATGGACCTAGGAGGAGAAGGCCTTACGGGATAAAATCCATAGTTGTGGAAAAAGATTCACAAGCAGAGGATAAGAAAAAGAGAGAACATCAACAAGGAAGAATGAAGAGGAACAAGTTGAGAGCAAGGTAGAGTTGAGATCAGAATCATTACCATCAGACTTGTAAAACACAAGAACGGAGTTGAGAAGCGTGTTTGAGTAATAAAAGTATCATCCTTTTTGTGCCCGTGGACGTAGGCCAGATCAAGATCCACCGAACCACGTTAAATCTCCTTGTCGATTGGCGTATTTATCTGTCTTTTGCTAAGTTTTCTTTTGGTCCCCCATAACCAAACAAATTCACTATTGAGGGAGGATTGTCTCGGGAGTAATATTCCCATATTGCCCTGAGACCAAAATCAGCCGTCAACAGTTGGCGCTGTCTGTGGGGAACTCAACAAAAAGCGGTTCGCGTAGTAAGACAATGGCAGAAGGTTGGAATCATCAATCTTCAGGGAGTCCAGCAACAGACTGGATGAAAAAGATAGAAGAAAGCATGAAATCCATGATGGATCGGTTGGAGAGAATGGAGGGAACGAACAACGAGAGACCAGACATCGGAACCAGTCGAAGAAAAAGTGAAAGAGCAGAAGGGAAAAGGGTGATAGACACAAGTGAAGACGATAGACCCAGGAGGAGGGGCCCAAATGGGATAAAATCCGTAGTTGTAGAAAAAGATTCGCAAACAGAGGACACGTGGGAAGAAGAAGAAGAAGGAAGACCATCACCGGATCCCTCCTATGACAGTCTCTACGACTTCAGAAAAGAGGACATGGAGCATAGCGAAAGTGTGCGGGAAATTCCAAGGGATGAGGAACGCCGCACCCGGGGCAATAGACACACGGAAGGGCACAGGATACGACAAGGCGGCGTAAGCAGCGAAATAAAATCTTGGTTAAAAAAGGAAATGACCAAGTGGGGAGTAGGCCTCAGGACCGATGCAGGGGATGCCCGGGATAGTGAGGAGGAATCTCCCCTCGCGGAAAAAATAAAGTCGGCAAAATTCCCAAAGCGATTCAGCATGCCGACCATGGCACCCTATAAAGGCCACTCTGACCCGAAATCACACATCGAAAGCTTTGTCTTATTGATGGAAGTCCATGGAGTAGTAGGAGATGCCATCTGCAAAGTGTTCCCCCTAACTTTAGGTGGACCCGCCATCCTATGGTACAGAAGTCTGGCTCCGGGGAGCATCGGAGGCTTCACACAACTTAAGAAGTCGTTCATTCGACACTTTAAAGGGGCCTGCGTTCCCAAAAAGACGATTGGAGAATTAAGACTTATGAAGCAAGGAGATGACGAACCCCTGAAAAATTGAATTTAAAGATACCACAACATGGTACTGGAAGTCGGAGGATATGAGTCCCTAGAAGCCCTAGAAAGCTTAAAGAGAGCCCTAAAATTCGGGAGGCTATGGACTCATATGAGAATCCAGGACACGCCGGATTATGCCACCGCCCTAGAGGTAGCCCGGAAGTTTGTCTTGGTAGAAAGCGAAGAAAAGATCTCCCGAAGGGGGACAGCCATTCGGGAAAGAACAGCAAGAACAGAGGCTCCCCGACGACCGGACAGGGAGTTCAAAAGATTCAATCCAAAACCCAATGATTTCAAACAGATACCTTAAAGAGAGCAGGAAGGAGGGGTCGCGACCCAGGTGAATCATGTAGTCCGAGAAGAAACATATATTCCCCTGAGCAAACCACCAGGGCGAATCATCATGGAAATACAGGAAAAAGGCCTCTTGATAGAACCCGACCTCAGGAGATCCCCCCCAGATAAAAGGAATAAGAAGTCTTACTGCGTACATCATAATCTGAGGGGGCACACAACGGACGAATGCAAGGATCTGCAGGAACAGATGGAAGACCTAGCGAGGAATGGATATTTAAATAAATACATTGACCATGAAGTTATGGCGACTAGGCAGAGGACACATAGCACTGACCAGAGATTCTAATCGGTCAGGGAAAAACTATAACAAAACTCGGGAGTCAGACGTACTAGAAACGAAACAGGCCCCGGGATTACAAGGTGGTCGGTCGGTATCAAACAATGCCCACAAATGAGCCAAATATAAAGTTTTTTCTCGAAATATCCCGCAAAAGAACTGTAAGGAGGACAGTATGTCCCCAAATATGAATAAAACATTTTTCATCTGCTTTCTTAAAACAAAGTTGAAAGCCATATACAAAAACGGGGGACATATTCGACGCCCACTACAAAAGACAGTTGGCACCAAGGCCGCTTCAACCATCGGCTCGAGGCTGGATTTTGCTCCGCCGAGGACATTTAGTTTTTCAGCTCGGGGTCGGGGGACGTCCCACCGAGTCAGCCCTTCGGACTGGGGACGTAACATTCCCACAGGTCCAAGTGCCTTTTTCAGCTCGGGGTCGGGGTATGTCCCGCCGAGTCAGCCCTTCGGACTGGAGACGTAACATTCCCCCAGGTCCAAGTGCCTTTTTCACCTCGGGGTCGGGGGACGTCCCACCGAGTCAGCCCTTCGGACGGGGGACGTAACATTCCCCCAGGTCCAAGTGCCTTTTTCAGCTCGGGGTCGGGGTACGTCCCACCAAGTCAGCCATTCGCACTGGGGACGTAACATTCCCCCAGGTCCAAGTGCCTTTTTCAGCTCCGGGTCGGGGGACGTCCCACCGAGTCAGCCCTTCAGACTGGGGACGTAACATTCCCCCAGGTCCAACTGCCTTTTTCAGCTCGGGGTCGGGGGACGTCCCACCGAGTCAGCCCTTTGGACTGGGGACGTAACATTCCCCCAGGTCCAAGTGCCTTTTTCAGCTCGGGGTCGGAGGACGTCCCACCGAGTCAGCCCTTCGGACTGGGGACGTAACATTCCCCCAGGTCCAAGTGCCTTTTTCAGCTCGGGGTCGGGGTACGTCCCACCAAGTCAGCCCTTCGGACTGGGGACGTAACATTCCCTCAGGTCTAAGTGTCTTTTTCAGCTCGGGGTCAAGGGACGTCCCACCGAGTCAGCCCTTCGGACTGGGGACGTAACATTCCCCCAGGTCCAAGTGCCTCTCTTCACTCGGGGTCGGGTTACGTCCCACCGAGTCTACCTCTTTGGACTGGCGACGTAACATTCCCCCAGGTCCAAGTGCCTTTCTCAGCTCGGGGTCGGGGTACGTCCCACCGAGTCAGCCCTTAGGACTGGGGACGTAACATTCCCCCAGGTCCAAGTGCCTCTCTTCATTCGGGGTCGGGTTACGTCCCACTGAATCAGCCCTTCGGTCTGGAGACGTAACATTCCCCCAGGTCCAAGTGCCTCTCTTCATTCGGGGTCGGGTTATGTCCCACCGAATCAGCCATTTGGACTGGGGACGTAACATTCCCCCAGGTCCAAGTGCCTTTTTCATTCAGCTCGGGGTCGTGGTACGTCCCACCGAGTCAGCCCTTCGGACTGGGGACTTAACATTCCCCCAGGTCCAAGTGCCTTTTTCAGCTCGGGGTCGGGGGATGTCCCACCGAGTCAGCCCTTCGGACTGGGGACGTAACATTCCCCCAAGTCCAAGTGCCTTTTTCAGCTCGGGGTTGGGGTACGTCCCACCGAGTCAGCCCTTCGGACTGGGGACGTAACATTCCCCCAGAACCAAGTATCTCTCTTGGCTCGGGGTCCTCAGGGACATTCTCGATGCATAGGATCCGTGAGAAGCATAGCTCGGGGAGGGATGATACCCCCGTGGTGATTGCTTACTCCAGTGTTACCGGACCTAAGGAGGAATATACCCTTAGTATCCCGGACGCTCTTTGATCCATTCATCATTTGGATCCAAGAGAGGCGCAACACGGGGATGCGTTACGCCCCTGTAGCGTGTGCCTGCTCCAGCGTGGTAAGGAGGAGCCCTCGTACAATACACAGGCTCCACAGTGACCCGACGTATAGAGGATGTGCCTTTACTATTCAAACGCTCTCCTGATCCAAATCCTGGTTCGCCGGGACACTGAATTGAAAGATTCAGAATTGTGTTTTGGAGGCCTCGGACAGGACGCTGTTTTGAGGCATCCGTGCTGTTGTTTACACTTGTGAAAAGTTTTGCTTTGGGACAAGTGCTAAGTCACCCCCACCTTTTAATTTTATTTTCCAAAGATTTGTTTTAGTTTTTTACTGGTCTGGTAAGGGGACGCCCGTGCCAGATTTGGTAGGGTTTCAAAAGGTTGATTCACTTCCCTTCTGAATAAGTCCCACTTGATTAATCGGCTAAGGGCTGGATTCGTTCCACCGATGCCACTTAATTAATCGGCTTGGGGCTGGATTCATTCCACCGAGGCCACTTGGTTAATCGAATCAAGGTTAGATTCGTTCCGCTGAGGTCAGATGTTTTCTTTCCGGCTCAGGTTTGCTCTTGTACCGCTGAGATCGATGTTTATTTCAGCTCGGGGTCGGGTTACGTCCCACCGAGTCGGCTCCTTCAGACTGGGGATGTAACATTCCCCCAAGTCCAAGTGTCTTTCTAAGCTCGGGGTCGGGGTACGTCCCACCGAGTCAGCCCTTCGGACTGGGGACGTAACATTCCCCCAGTTCCAATTGCCTTTCTCAGCTCGGGGTCGGGGTATGTCCCACCGAGTCAGCCCTTCGGACTGGGGACGTAACATTCCCCCAGGTCCAAGTGCCTCTCTTCACTCGGGGTCGGGTTACGTCCCACTGAGTCTACCTCTTTGGACTGGGGACGTAACATTCCCCCAGGTCCAAGTGCATTTCTCAGCTCGGGGTCGGGGTACGTCCCACCGAGTCAGCCCTTCGGACTGGGGACGTAACATTCCCCCAGGTCCAAGTGCTTCTCTTCATTCGGGGTCGGGTTACGTCCCACCGAATCAGCCCTTCGGACTGGAGACGTAACATTCCCCCAGGTCCAAGTGCCTCTCTTCATTCGGGGTCGGGTTACGTCCCACCGAATCAGCCCTTCGGACTGGAGACGTAACATTCCCCCAGGACCAAGTGCCTCTCTTCATTCGGGGTCGAGTTGCGTCCCACCGAGTCAGTCATTCGGACTGGGGACGTAACATTCCCCCAGTTCCGAGCATCTCTCACAGCTCGAGACAGGATCACATGCCACCGAGCGCATCATCGTTAGCTCAGAGGTAAAATTTTCTCCTCACAATCGAGATTGGACCAGTTAGGGGTCAGGACCTCCAAATCTCTGGTACAGATATTACAGAGGAGGAGTCATTTTTAGTTTGGACAACAAGAGGAACTTCATCTCCTGATGGAACGACCCAAGTAAGCAATTTGCTTTGAGGTGGAGAATCGTTCAGAATAGGGTCAGCATCTCCAATAACCGAGGATATGAAGATAGAAACAGAAGACTTAGTTGATGGCGAAGGCAATTTCTCTGTGATTTCTGGAGCGACCACCAGCAAGGCGATCAGCACACCATCTTTATATAGTTCCCGGCACCAACTTGCATACTCGTTGGAACCGAGAACTAGGGGACATATGTTGATGGTGTTTTCAGGAACTATGTTATTTAAGCAGCATGACAGGGGTAAAAAATGTAATTCACTTCTCAGTTAAGATTATTGAGGCCGACCCGACCACTAAAGAGTCAACAGTGAGGGGCCGGGAACTTTACGGTTAGTGACCGAGCACTTGAGTTCAAGATGACCGGGCAATTATTAGGTCGACAGCAGCATTCTCAGTACAAAAGACTATTATGACCGACCACATGAAGACCGAGCATAGGGCAAGACATGTTCGGGAAAATAAGGCATTCTATCCATATGAGATAAGATAATAAGTTATCCTACTTTCATGGGGTAAACTAGTAAGTCAATGTCCTAGTATGATAAAGGAAGTAAATGTAGTTTTTGACTAGGAATCCTTATGGAAAAAAGTAATAGTTTTGACTAGGAATCCTTATGGAAAAAGGAATAGTTTCAACTAGGAAATTCTTGTACAAATTGGAATATGATTTCTTCACCATTATAAATAGGAGGGTAGAGTGAGTGTAGAGAGGGACAAAAAAAAAGAGAACAGCAACATGGAAGAAAAAAGAGAACCAATATCATCATCAGAATCACCAAGCTCTGACTTGTAAAACACAAAGAACGGTCTGAGAAGCGCATTTGAATAATAAAAGTATCATCTTGTTTGTGCCCGTGGACGTAGGTCGGATCCAAATCCACCGAACCACGTTAAATCTCCTTGTCGATTGGTGTATTATTTTTCTTTTGCTAAGTTTACTTTTGGTCCCCCATAACCAAACAAATTCACTATTGAGGGAGGATTGTCTCGGGAGTAATATTCCCATATTGCCCCTAAGACCAAAATCAGCCGTCAACAGTTGACGCCGTCTGTGGGGAACTCAACAAAAAGCGGTTCGCGTAGTAAGACGATGGCAGAAGGCGGAAATCACCAATCGTTGGGGAATCCGGCCACAAATTGGATGAAGAAGATAGAAGAAAGCATAAGGAAGGAAATGGAGGATAGTCAGGCCCTCCTAAAAACCATGATCGACCGACTGGAGATAATGGAAGGGGGGAACCGCGAGAAGCCCGAAACCAGAGCTAATCAAAGAAGATGAGAGATAGCAGATGGAAAAAGGGTTGTGGATACAAGTGAGGACGATGGACCTAGGAGGAGAGGGCCTTACGGGATAAAATCCATAGTTGTGGAAAAAGATTCACAAGCAGAGGACAAGAAAGAGGAGAACAGCAACAAGGAAGAATGAAGAGGAACAAGTTGAGAGCAAGGTAGAGTTGAGATCATAATCATTACCATCAGACTTGTAAAACACAAGAACAAAGCTGAGAAGCGTGTTTGAGTAATAAAAGTATCATCCTTTTTGTGCCCGTGGACCGTAGGCCGGATCAAGATCCGTCGAACCACGTTAATCTCCTTGTCGATTGGCGTATTTATCTGTCATTTGCTAAGTTTGCTTTTGGTCCCCCATAACCAAACAAATTCACTATTGAGGGAGGATTGTCTCGGGAGTAATATTCCCATATTGCCCTGAGACCAAAATCAAGCCGTCAACAAAATTTATATTGTCAAATGGTAACTTTTAAGCCTTGTGCTTTTCTTAAGTAATAAATTATTGTAGAAAAATTCTTCTCGTATCTATTATAAGATTATAGGAAATAACACAATATTACTAGTCATATAACAATATTCATATCAGTGGAAGAAAATTTCTCAAAAATGAATGAGTAAATAGAGAAAGTGAAACAATGAATAAAACAGATTTAAATATATAAATCCCAAGACATGGGTAGCATACAATGTAATTAAAACAGATTCGCTTCCTATAGTTGGTACTTAGGATGATTCGGCTTCCGTTATCCAGGATATAATAGGAACAAAATATCTTTGATACACAACCAAGTTATTTCCAACGAACCTCCAATGTGCCTGAACTTTTTCCATGAAAACCAAACACAACCATGACGAAACGATATTAAAATAAATTAAGATCAGAGGACGGTGCTGTTATGTGATACGTGTTCCTTTAGTCTTAAAAAGAGGAATGCACCAATTTATAACATTCAAACTTGATATGACTCAATAAATTTCAACAGTTATAAATCTTGATTTTAATTGATTTGACCAATGGGCACCTGCATGTTGAGAGAGCATTTATGCTAACATTGTTACTCAACTATAATTGAGAAAGTATAAATAAACTCATTAAGCCTTAATTTCATTTCCTATATGGGATAAGAGACTTTCGTTTTAATTTTATATTTCCATATGTATACTTTGAGAGATAATTTCTTATTGACCAAACATCGTTTTGAGCATATAAATATAAATTTCAAAGAACTTACGGTGGAGAAATCAAATCACTCATGATCTTTAACTTTTAAAAAATAGGACCCACTCAAAATTATACCACCGAACATAAAGAAGTCAATTTTTTTTTTTTGTGAAATAAACCTAAATAAAAGAAGATAAATCTGCCAAATCTTGACTCTTGAGAAGTTTCAAATTAGGGTGGCCTACACATTAAGTTAGTTATCGTGGGAGCAGTTCCACCATTGTATATTCACACAAAATCAATCTTCGAAATCACACATATAATATAGCTTACATATAATGGGTAAATTTCTCTATTATATTATGGAAATTATACTGGTAAATGTTCTTAATAAAGTATATAAGTTTGGGTCTGACTCTTTTCCATCTGTACGTCTGCCCACTTATAAATGAGTTTAGCTCTAATATACTAATGAGTTTAATTGATACTCAAAGTTAATTCAAAAGTTGAGAAATAGCAAGAAATTGAGTGATCAATTATATCTTGAGAGGTGGCTTATGACTTCAACGGTGGTCAGCATGGGAAAGAAACTTAAAACAACTCAAAACTCAAAGAATCAAATTCAATTTCAAATGCCTTAACTTGTAGTTTAATTTTTTAGGATTTTAATTACATTTTCGAAACGGCTCTCGAAGATTTCTGAATTGAAATTTATAATTTGGAACTGAATGATATTCGGAAATAAGACTTTATGTGTTTGGAAATAGATTGGAATATTTTTAAGTGAAGTTTCGTAGTGTTGGAAAATGCGTGGTTTCGAGAACCGGTTACGCGATTTCTATTTATATCATTAGATGCATCATCCTTACAATAAAAAGAGCTGACATGGACATGCTAAATAAAAAAAATATGATTTTCAACTTTTATATTTTAATATAGATTTTATAATTTTTAATAAAATATTATAGAAATTCTATCAATAAAAGCCCTCCTAAAGACATGCATAATGTGAGTAAAGAATCAACAAAAAAGCAAAAACAAAAAGCGAGGGTTTTGACTTTTAAAGAGTAATTAAGTGCAGCAAACAGCAGTAAATTGTGTCAATAATTTTGAAAAATTCGAAAACAAGTTAGTTTGAAGGCCACTATAGAATATGAAATGCTCTTATTGAATTTCAAAAGTCTTTTATCTTATAATAATCACTTTCATTTTATTGTGTCTGCTGTTATAAAATATTAAATATTGCAACCAAGCACTGATGAGTGGTATTTCTATCACTATTTCCCACTCATTTAACCTAATATTTTTTATAGTTTCTTGAGTTTTGTGAATATTTTGATGTGTTTTGTGTTATTTTGTAGATAAATAAAGTTTCAGGTCATTCTGGAGGTGATTGGGAGCAAAACAGGAAAAATTGGCAAAAAGGACATTTCAGTATTTTTGCCGCGACGCGCAAGCCATTGGCGTCGCGACGCCTAATGTGCACCAGAGCTGCTAACATGCGCCGGGTCAACTGGTCAGAATTTGAGAAGTTTGACTTTGCTAACATGCGCCGTGCCACGTGTCACCATCACAGCCGATCTGCTAACGTGCGCCGTGCCACGTGTCACCATCACAGCCGATCTGCTAACGTGCGCCGTGCCACGTGTCATCATCCTACGTTGCCAAAAATTACTATTTCCACGTGTGCCACATGTCATCCTACGTGTCGCCACGTCATCCGGTCAACGAGTGAACTCTTCCACGCGTCTTGCCACGTCATCATCCACGTCAGCAGGTCAACCGAGTCAACATGCCATGCATCACCAGCCAATCACAGCATGACACGTGTCGCCACGTGTCGCAATCCTACGGTGCCGACAATTTCTCTCAGCCGCCTTGCCACGTCAGCATCAATTATTGAGTTGTCAGCCGCCTCGCCACGTGTCACCTTATCTTCTTATCTGAATTGCCACGTGTCAAAACCAGAGCATGCCACCCACGCCACTGCAGCTGGCGTAGCGACGCCAATGTCCTTGGCGTCGCGATGCTGGAACCCCACCGAGGCCTATAAATTCAGCTCGAGATTTCAGATTTTGTTGTACCATTCTCTCCCTTTCTTTGATGTAAATAGGGAGTTCTTCTCTCTCTAAGTTTCTTTAATTTTTAATTTTTAGTTTTGTAATAATTTTAATTACTTTTTGTAATAATAGTAATTTACTTTCTTTATTTTTATTTTTACATTTTTACTATTCACTATAAGGAGGTAACTTCCCCAGCTAGGGTGAAAGGTAATTATTTTACTGTTGCTATTTAGATTAATCTCCCTTAAAAATAATATATTCACTATTTAAAATATTGACTTAAAAAGGATACCGCTATATTGGTCGGTTGGTAATTTAATTTTAATCTGGTTTAAACCTGACTAATCAAGGATACCGCCAGATTGGTCGGTTGGTAATTTAATTTTGGTTCCGCCTTTATGGCTGGTTTATGGACAAATATTACCGCCTTAATGGCTGGTTGGACTTAATTTGACTTAATCAGGATACCGCCAGATTGGTCGGTTGGTAATATTATCACAAGTTTATATATTATTTTATGGGAGATATCTAAATTAGCAGTAGTAAAAATAATTCCTTTTACCTTAGCATTTTATTTTATTGTAATTTACTTTTCAGTATTTACTTTACCTTTACCGCATTTTTACTTCAAGTCTTTTATTTTCAAGTTTTACCAGCCCTAATTATGTGTTGTAACTAAATTAGTTATCTGGGGTTGTGATGACTTTTAATATCACCGGTTTATAAGGGGTTAGATTATAGTTGGGTAATATAAAGATTTATTTATTGAGTCTTAATCTTAATGCTTTTTAATTAACTGGCCATTAATAAAATTGATTAGGTAAACTTAAAATGAACTAGACATAGGGATTTTAGTTTAAGACCTCAGACTCAATAGCCCACGATCTTCCTTGAGGATAGATAACCCTTTAATAGATTTCCTTACAGGATAGGAATATACCTGTCGGGCGGGGTAGCCTTATTGGAACTTAATCTTAATGAATCTAGGTAATTGGTTGACATAGACATATGGTTCAATTGAATTATACTAGGTATTTGTAATTGACAATCGGAAGAGGTTTTTACATAATTTAGTGTTCCAGGTTAATAAATCAATATATTACCCAACTTTAAGATAACCACTTCATCTTTAAAATGATATTAAAAGAAATCACAACCCTAGATAGTTTTTTAATATTGATTTTCTTAAAACCTACTTTCGAACAAATTTATTTACTTATTTTTAAATTTAGAATCGTCACCATTTCAAATCAATCAAACAACCTGTTAGATACTAGTAATCATTTGACCTCATAAAATTAATAGATTTGATATTAAGTCCTCGTGGGATCGATATTTTTATACTACTTGAACGATACGTGCGCTTGCGTTATACGTGTGTGTTTACGCCGGTCAAGTTTTTGGCGCCGTTGCCGGGGACTTATTTATCTTTCACTATTAGTTTTAAGGTTAGATACCTTTACTTGTATCTAATTTCTTTTTACTTATTGTTTTTGTTTTTCTTGTGTTTCAGGTTCTCAGAAAATTCATGAGACAAACCATAAGCTTTGAACTTCGACCGCTTGACCCGGAAATTGAAAGAACCATCAGACAGTTGAGAAGGGAAAGGCGAGAAGGCCAAGAAGCTTTAGTCAACATGGAACCTGAACCTTTGAACGTTGCACCACCACCCATTCCCATTCGAGACATAACCATTTGGTGGTTGACAGACTCGTTTCTTGTATTGTACTTCCTCCCTTACCAGCAAATGCGGGGACATCAAAACATGCATTCAGATGATTCAGCAGTCAGTGCAGTTTGGGGGAAATGCAACTGAAGATCCTAATGCCCACATCAGCAACTTCCTGGAAGTTTGCGGTACTTTCAATTACAACTGAGCAGCTGAAAAAGCAATGAGACTGCGAGTTTTTCCATACTCCTTGAAGGACAGAGCTAAAGCTTGGCTACATTCACTACCAGCAGGTTCTATCACAACTTGGAACACTCTAGCCACCAAATTCCTTGCAAAATACTTTCCACCAGCCAGAACTGCAAAGTTAAGGAATGACATCACATCCTTCATGCAACAAGATTCAGAATCCCTTTGCGAAGCTTAAGAAAGATTCAAAGATTTACTCCGGAAATGTCCTCATCATGAGATCGCAAAGTGGCTACAAGTTCAGACCTTCTACAATGGACTTTCTGGAATAATGAGAACCACAATCGATGCTGCTGCTGGAGGAGCTTTGATGGCAAAAGGAGAAGATCAAGCCTGGGACTTAATTGAAGAAATGGCCAACAACAATTCCTTGTGGCCAACAGAAAGGAGCATGATCCAAAGAATTGCAGGAATTTATGAAAGTGGAGCCAATACAGCAGTCAGTGCCAAGCTAGAGCAGATATGCAAATTCATGGAGACTCTTACCACTGGATCCATAAGTTCACCATATGGAGGAGCACCAGAACTAAACCAACATGAAGAGACGGTGAATTATGTCAACAATTTCAACAGACAGGGGAACAATCCATATTCCAACACTTACAACCCAGGGTGGAGGAATCATCCTAATTTCGCATGGAGCAACAATTCAGGTCAACAACAGAACTATCCACCACCTGAATTCCAACAACAGAACAAAGGCCAGGAGCAGGCAAATGAACCAGGAATAACAGAAGTGTTGACCTACTTGAAAAAGATGGAAGCAAAACACGACTCTCAAGCAGCAAGATATGATGCTATATTTCGAAGCCATTCAGCCTCTATTAAAGCACTGGAGAATCAAATGGGACAACTGGTAAATGCTCAGAGTTACAGACCGCCAGGTACCATTCCTAGCAAACACACGCCAAATCCAAGGAACATGGGGAAGGAGCAATGACATGCCATCATGTTAAAAAGCGGTAATGAAATCAACAAAGAGTTGGAGCCAAAATAGCTGCTGAGGAAGTTCCAAAAGAAACAAAGCAACAGATGGAGGAAAAAGAAGCAAAGGAAAAAGAACAGATCACTCCACTTCACCTTTTCCTCAACGTATTCAGAAGACACAAATTGGACAAGTAGTTTTCTCGGTTCCTGGAGATCTTCAAAAAGATTGCATATCAAACATTCCATTTGCAGAAGCATTGGAACAAATGCCCACCTATGCCAAATTCATGAAAGATATTCTTTCACGAAACGGAGATTGGGAGATTACGAGACAGTAGCATTAACAGAAGAATGCAGTGCCATCATTCAGAGGGAACTTCCCCTGAAGTTGGAAAGATCCTGGCAGTTTCATTGTTCCTTGCGTCATAGGAGAACATAACTTGGTAAGGCTTTGTGTGATTTAGGTGCGAGTGTTAACTTGATGCCTTTCTCTATTTTTAGGAAATTACAGATTGGAGAAACAATGCCAACTTCAGTCTCACTACAACTTGCTGATAGAACGCTCGTATTTCCAAGAGGCGTAGTGAGGATGTGCTGGTCAAGGTTGACAAATTCTTTTCCCAGCAGATTTTATTGTCCTGATATGGAGGAAGACGCAGATGTGCCAATCATCCTCGGGAGACCATTCTTGGCTATAGGTCGAACCATTATTGATGTACAAAAATGAGAACTAACCATGAGGGTACAGGACCAAGAAGTAACATTTAATGTTTTCAAGGCCATGAATTTCCTAGATGATGAAAAGAAGGAGGAATGTTTCAAACTTGATGTGATACACAGTACCATTCAGACTCTAATGCAATGCAAAGTTCTACAGACAAACTTAAAACATGTCAATTGTCTGTAGAGCCTAAAGATAAAGCGTCTTTTGTACTGAAGAAACCAATTCTTGCACTACAAGCAACAGAAGAGAAAAAGTTCCACCAGCTCAACGAATTGGAGGAATTTCACAGTCAGCCTTTTGAGGATATGCCAAATGTGTACAAAAGAAAGAAAGAAAGACATGATGAGAAGTTAGTGCGCATACAACTGGAACCAGGGCAGAAAGTACTGTTAAACAAATCAAGAGTGAAATTCTTCCCATGGAAGCCAAAATCACGGTGGTCAGGTCCATTTGTGATCACCAAAGTTTTACCAAAAGAGCCGTTGAGATACATGATCCTGACGCTAATAAAACTTTCAAGGTTAAAAACAAGCGTGTCAAGCACTACTCTGGGAGAATCATTTGAGACAAAAAAAAGAATGTCACACTTTCAGATCCAGCTTAACGTTCGAGAAGTCAAGTCTGGCTGACGACTTTAAACTTAGCGCTAGCAGGGAGGCAACCCATGCAATTTGTGTATATTTGTGATTTGGTGTGTTTTATTTTTGTGTGTTTAATTTTTGCAGATTTAGTGATTTCAAGATGGAAGAAGCTCTCGCAAATCTTCACAAGCAATTTCCTTCTCTCCCTCAAAAATCTCTGATGAAAGTTTGCAAAGCTCGCTTAGAACGGATGAGATTACTGATGATCAAATGTATTCCTACTGACATTCTTTGGATTATTGAAGCACGGGTCCGATAGGCAGGTGAGTTTTCTGACTCTTTTATTTCACATTTGCCTGGCTTAGGAAAGAGCACATATGCTAAAAAGAGAAGAGCCAAAAGAATGTGTGTTTGTTATAAATGTGCTCGCATATTTTGTAATACTCGTTGTCGTTCTTTAGGAATGGTGTCTGATAACCGCGAAGATAAGATTAACTTCAATAGGGATGGCTTGAGTAAGGAGTCTTTGGATGACATATCTAAAACTCTTGAGACGCATCCCAGTGGATGTGTGTATCATGAAATTCGCATGTTATATGTAAAATTCCAAAAGGAAAGACAACTGTTAAGTCTCGGGAATGACTCAAAAAAAAGACCCTGTTTGCCAATTTATAAGAAAATTGGATGGGAAGCTTGTCCCTGATGCAGAGACATCAATCAAGCCGTTACTTTTCTTGTAAATATTATATCTCTTTGTCTTTTCTTATAATTGTGATTTGTTTTGTTGTTTTATTTTAATTTTTTCTCCGACAGGATCCAGACCTTTTGACTATCACGATATTAATTCGCTACTAATCGTCCTCTGGAAGATACTTGTGCTATTTTTACTCACCCTTTTCAGGTACTATAAATTCAGCCCTTCATTGCACTTATGAAGGCATCCAGCGTTGAGAAAGAAATACATAAAAAAAATGGAAGCCACTTCAAGAAGACGAGTTGAAAACATTTGTGTGTTCTGCGGTAGTAGTGTTGGTACTAAGCCACAATACGTAGAAGCAGCACAGGAATTGGGTCGAGTCTTAGCTGCAAGGAATATGCACTTAATATATGGCGGTGGAAATCTTGGACTTATAGGGATCGTTTCAAAGGCTGTACAGGAAAGAGGCAGTCACGTTTTGGGAATCATCCCAAAACCCTTGGCAGAGGCAAATCTTATTGGATCATCAAACAGAGAGGAACTTATTGTGCCAGGTATGTCTGAACGACTGGTAGAAATGATAAACCGTTTGATGCTTTTATTGCTTTGTCAGGTGGCTTGGGTACATTGGAGGAAATTTTTATAGTACTATCATGGGCGAACCTGAACATACATCAGAAACCAATTGGGCTGCTCAACGTTGATGGATTTTATGATTTTCTTTGTGTGTTTCTTGATGATGCTCGGAGAAATGGGTTCGTGTCAAAACCTTTAAAAGAACTACTCTTTACTTTACTGCCAGAACTGCTCCGGATTTAAAGACCAACTCATAGCCTATGAACCACAAGTTGACCCTATCATTTCAAAGATAAATTGGTCCGAGGACGATCGTGGTAAGAGGCGTCAGATTAATCTGGATCTTAACCTTTAATTTCCTGTAGATTTTCAGCTAACCAGGTACGACCTTCTTAGCTCTCCTTTTATTGTTTAAGACATTGGGGACAATGTCTCATTTAGGTTTGGGGGAAGGAATTAGTTGATCAGTACTTTTATTTTAGTTTGTGTGTTGTTTTTAATTTTAGGCCAAAATTTTTCGAAAAATACAAAAAAATTGAAAAATTTTCAAAAATACAAAAATTTTGTGTTTTTGCGTTTTTTTTTGACTAAAAGGTGAAATTGGTAAAATATAGCTGAGTAAGGAGTTTTCATTCCTGAGACGTATCTCAAACCATTTTTGAAATAAGTTAATTGTTGTTTATTTCCTTTTAAATATTTAATTTGTGAATTCTCCTTAAAACAGACTAAAATGGATCTTCATATGCTCAGTTGACAATTTATCAACATATATAGTAACATACAGACATGAGCTAAAATTGAAATTTTGTAATATTCAGTGCTCTAGTTTAATTGGAGGAAACATCTCAAAAAGCAATGGCGTAAAAAAAAATCCGAGATCCGAGTTATTAAGTCCGTAGGGGTGTTTTAACACTAGTGCCCTAAAATCAACTGGTTTGGGAGTCACTGGCCTAAAGCTCGTACATGGATCAAAGATGCTGCAAATATATATATATATATATATATATATATATTATATATTATATATATATATATCTGAGTCTGAGTAATTAAGTCCGTATGGGTGTCTTAACACCTAGTGCCCTAAAGCCAACTGGTTTGGGAGCCACCTACCCAACACTCGTTACATAGATGGAAGATATTGTATATAAATAAAAAAAATCAAGAAAAATCTGAAAAATCTGAAAAATTATTCCATTGCTACAAAAAGGTGTGAAATCTGATAGAACTTTAGGACAAAAATATTACTCTCTTATCAACTGCACTTATGACTGTTGTGGGCAAAAATAAGTTGTTTAATATCTTGTTGGCTGTGTATATGAAGAATGAAAAATAATCGAAGAATTTACTTATTCTGTAATTTAGAAAAAGAAACAAAACAACTAGTAACTTGGAGTAGAAGTTTCACCTGATTAGTCACTAACTTCTTTATTCTCTTTTCTCTTGTCTTTTTGCTTTTGTGTGCATTAGTTTTATTACCTGTTTACTTTTGTAAAATGTTTGTGGGTATCATTGCTGTAAACCCTCACGAGACTACAACTCGTCCACTAGGGACACCTAAGGGTTTAAAGGCTTGTTGCATATGCTAAATGCAACCGTGATCCCTACAAAAGTGGCATAGTTAATTTATTTATGTTATTTTACTCTATGTTTTGCTTGAGGACTAGCAAAATGTTAGGTTTGTGGTGTGATGAGTGGTATTTCTATCACTATTTCCCACTCATTTAACCTAATATTTTATATAGTTTCTTGAGTTTTGTGAATATTTTGATGTGTTTTGTGTTATTTTGTAGATAAATAAAGTTTCAGGTCATTCTAGAGGTGATTTGGAGCAAAACATGAAAAATTGGCAAAAAGGACATTTCGGTATTTTTGTCGCATCACGACGCGCAAGCCTTTGGCGTCGCGACGCCTAACGTGCACCAGAGCTGCTAACATGCGCCCGGTCAACTGGTCAGAATTTGAGAAGTTTGACTTTGCTAACATGCGCCGTGCCACGTGTCACCATCACAGCCGATCTGCTAACGTGCGCCGTGCCACGTGTCATCATCATACGGTGCCAAAAATTACTATTTCCACGTGTGCCACATGTCATCCTACGTGTCGCCACGTCATCCGATCAACGAGTGAACTCTTCCACGTTTCTTGCCACGTCATCATCCACGTCAGCAGGTCAACCGAGTCAACATGCCACGTCATCACCAGCCAATCACAGCATGACACGTGTCGCCACGTGTCGTAATCCTACGGTGCCGACAATTTTTCTCAGCCGCCTTGCCACGTCAGCATCAATTATTGAGTTGTCAGCCGCCTCGCCACGTGTCGCCTTATCTTCTTATCTGAATTGCCAAGTGTCAAAACCAGAACATGCCACGCCAACTGCAGCAGCGGCGTAGCGACGCCAAAGTCCTTTGCGTCGCGATGCTGGAACCCCACCGAGGCCTATAAATTCAGCTCGAGATTTCAGATTTTGTTGTACCATTCTCTCCCATTTCTTTGATGTAAATAGGGAGTTCTTCTCTCTCTAAGTTTCTTTTAATTTTTAATTTTTAGTTTTGTAATAATTTTAATTACTTTTTGTAATAATAGTAATTTACTTTCTTTATTTTTACAGTTTTTACTATTCACCATGAGGAGGTAACTTCCCCAGCTATGGTGAAAGGTAATTATTTTTACTGTTGCTATTTAGATTAATCTCCCTTAAAAATAATATATTCACTATTTAAAATATTGACTTAAAAAGGATACCGCTATATTGGTCGGTTGGTAATTTAATTTTAATCTGGTTTAAACCTGACTAATCAAGGATACCGCCAGATTGGTCGGTTGGTAATTTAATTTTGGTTCGGCCTTTATGGTTGGTTTATGGACAAATATTACCGCCTTAATGTCTGGTTGGACTTAATTTGACTTAATCAAGATACCGCCAGATTGGTCGGTTGGTAATATTATCACAAGTTTATATATATTTTATTGGAGATATCTAAATTAGCAGTAGTAAAAATAATTCCTTTTACCTTAGCATTTTATTTTATTGTAATTTACTTTTCAGTATTTACTTTACCGCATTTTTACTTCAAGTCTTTTATTTTCAAGTTTTTACCAGCCCTAGTTATGTGTTGTAACTAAATTAGTTATCTGGGGTTGTGATGCCTGATTTAATATCCCCGTTTATAAGGGGGGTTTAGATTTAGTTTGGGTAATATAAAGATTTATTTATTGAGTCTTAATCTTAATGTTTTTTAATTAACTGGCCATTAATAAAATTGATTAGGTAAACTAAAATGAACTAGACATAGGGATTTTAAGTTTAAGACCTCAGACTCAATAGCACACGATCTTCCTTGAAGATAGATAACCCTTTAATAGATTTCCTTACAGGATAGGAATATACCTGTCGGGCGGGGTAGCCTTAATTGGAACTTAATCTTAATGAATCTAGGTAATTTGGTTGACATAGACATATGGTTCAATTGAATTATACTAGGTATTTGTAATTGACAATCGAAAGAGGCTTTTACATAATTTAGTGTTGCAGGTTAATAAATCAATATATTACCCAACCTTAAGATAACCACTTCATCTTTAAAATGATATTAAAAGAAATCACAACCCTAGATAGTTTTTAATTTGAATTTTCTTAACACCTACTTTCGAACAAATTTATTTACTTGTTTTTAAATTTAGAATCGTCACCATTTCAAATCAATCAAACAACCTGTTAGATACTAGTAATCATTTGACCTCATAAAATTAATAGATTTGATATTAAGTCCTCGTGGGATCGATATTTTTATTACTACTTGAACGATACGTGCGCTTGCGTTATATGTGTATGTTTACGCCGGTCAATCACATCATTTGTTTTTAAAGAGTTTATGTGGGTCTGACAAAAATTCACCAAAATTTTACAAAATTTTACAACAGCCAATCATGTTATTCTTATCTTATCTCATTAAGTAAAATTGCCATACCACAAGTCAGTTGCCAGTGCCAAATAAAAATAATTTGAAATCTAAAATGAGTATTCCCTTATATTAAATTTGTGTCCCAATCTGAATTCTCGACAATTAATTTATCTGTAACATATATGTCATAAATTGATTACATAATCAATATTTGTTATAAATTATCTATCAAAATAGTTTATTTTTCTACTAGTGTAAATTACTAGACCAAAAAAAAAAGGAATACTATTTAAAAAGTTTTGTGTTACTCTTTATAACTAGGACCTTCATTTGTTTTTTCATAGCTAGATTACAGATGAAAAAAATCCTCTAATAATTTGATACATAAGATTATTAAACAACACTCGCGATTTAAAAATTAAAAATTATTAAACAAATTGAAACAATCATTAGAATTACTTTTAATTTTTAACCATTGTAATAGGATTAATTTTAACTGTTAATCATCGTTATCATAACAAGTAAAACAATAATTTCTTTCGTGTTGGAATATCCATCCCTATCATATCCCACACAAAATAGTGTGAGATATTTGTCCATTTAAAGGTAAAAAAAATAGAATTATATATGGAAACCAAATCAAAATAAAAAAGGTAAAGAAAGAAATGTATTAATATATTTGTTTTATTTCCATAATAATACACATGAAATATTGTATAAATATAACCATGATTCAGGTCACCATCTTCACAACCAAAATTTAAATTCTAGTGGTGACAAACTGACAATGGCTTTTAACAACGTTGCTAGTTCTGCACTTTCTGTCAAAATATGCTTCTTTGTTGCGTTTCTATCCCTTGCTATCCTCCTCACTTCAGGTATATAAATACGAATTTAGATATAATGTTGAGTTTTTTTTTTTTTTAATATTCTTCTGTTAACTTAATTGTTGAATTTTTTATTATATTATGTAATATTCAGTGCCAAGGTCTAAAGCTGCGGATTATCCTCCGGGTGAGAATTATATTTTTGTTGGTCCATGTAACGACAACTCCGACTGCACAAAACTTCGCAAGGTCAAGAAAATTTACATCCCCAAATACGGTGTTAAATGCGTAGAAAAAATTCCACCTTATCCGACCGGCCCACCTAATGATTGTTTTTGTAGAGTATGAAGTTATAATCTTAGATTCGATGATGAGCTGAGCTCATCAGTGGGTCTTATTTCATGAGGTTATGATCTTGAAATAATTTTAAATTTATATTGTCAAATGGTAACTTTTAAGCCTTGTGCTTTTCTTAAGTAATAAATTATTGTAGAAAAATTCTTCTCGTATCTGTTATAAGATTATAGGAAATAACACAATATTACTAGTCATATAACAATATTCATATCAGTGGAAGAAAATTTCTCAAAAATGAATGAGTAAATAGAGAAAGTGAAACAATGAATAAAACAGATTTAAATATATAAATCCCAAGACATGGGTAGCATACAATGTAATTAAAACAGATTCGCTTCCTATAGTTGGTACTTAGGATGATTCGGCTTCCGTTATCCAGGATATAATAGGAACGAAATATCTTTGATACACAACCAAGTTATTTCCAACGAACCTCCAATGTGCCTGAACTTTTTCCATGAAAACCAAACACAACCATGACGAAACGATATTAAAATAAATTAAGATCAGAGGACGGTGCTGTTGTGTGATACGTGTTCCTTGTGTCTTAAAAAGAGGAATGCACCAATTTATAACATTCAAACGTGATATGACTCAATAAATTTCAACAGTTATAAATCCTGATTTTAATTGATTTGACCAATGGGCACCTGCATGTTGAGAGAGCATTTATGCTAACATTGTTACTCAACTATAATTGAGAAAGTATAAATAAACTCATTAAGCCTTAATTTCATTTCCTATATGGGATAAGAGACTTTCGTTTTAATTTTATATTTCCCTATGTATACTTTGAGAGATAATTTCTTATTGACCAAACATCGTTTTGAGCATATAAATATAAATTTCAAAGAACTTACGGTGGAGAAATCAAATCACTCATGATCTTTAACTTTTAAAAAATAGGACCCACTCAAAATTATACCACCGAACATAAAGAAGTCAAATTTTTTTTTTTTTTGGTGTGAAATAAACCTAAATAAAAGAAGATAAATCTGCCAAATCTTGACTCTTGAGAAGTTTCAAATTAGGGTGGCCTACACATTAAGTTAGTTATCGTGGGAGCAGTTCTACCATTGTATATTCACACAAAATCAATCTTCGAAATCACACATATAATATAGCTTACATATAATGGGTAAATTTCTCTATTATATTATGGAAATTATACTGGTAAATGTTCTTAATAAAGTATATAAGTTTGGGTCCGACTCTTTTCCATCTGTACGTCTGCCCACTTATAAATGAGTTGATCTCTAATATATTTATGAGTTTAATTGATACTCAAAGTTAATTCAAAAGTTGAGAAATAGCAAGAAATTGAGTGATCAATTATATCTTGAGAGGCGGCTTATGACTTCAACGGTGGTCAGCATGGGAAAGAAACTTAAAACAACTCAAAACTCAAAGAATCAAGTTCAATTTCAAATGCCTTAACTTGTAGTTTAATTTTTTAGGATTTTAATTACATTTTGTATTCAACATCTCACCTCCCAAGGTTTCCCATCATATAACCTCGCATAAATGTGCAAGAGGGGGACTGAACCACACGCCTCTGCTAATGTTGAAAATTCGGGGTTATCCTAAGTTCTGACCCTATGCGGAATTACAAACAATAAGCAGGACAAGTCCTGTTACTGCTACTATGGAATTGCAACAGGCAATTTAACAAAATCACCAACTAAAATAATAAGCTGTAAAATAAAAAACAATAACAATAATTAAAGCAGCAAAAAATAATCAAACCGCACAAAATTCAACACAATGATTTTGGTGACGAAGTGGAAAACTCTTCCGAGTAAAAAACCACTCCGGGTATAGGCTAACACCCGAATCCACTATATCGAGAAAAACTTACAGCGATGGTCAAGACCTATGGTGGCAACTCCACCGACTCAAGTACCTCTATACTGCAAGAACTCAAGCAACTCCTTAAGCCCGCGACCCACGGTTTTCTTCAGAACCTTTGAAGTCTCTGAGTAGATTGTATCACCTCTGAACGCCGGAACTCCGACTACCAAAACTCCTCCTATAGAACTCTAAAGGATTAGGGATTTTGGGTTATGTTGTGTTGAAGGTTTATCAAAGAATAGATTTCACCATTAACAAAGAAGACATAGATTCAAAGAGTCTTCAAGGTGAATCAAAGAGAGTTGAAAGCTTTGAGAGTATTGGCTCAAGAGAATATGCTTCAACTAATGAGAATGGCGGCTAAGGGTTATATTTATAGGTAGGGTGAAAACCTAGGGTTTTGCAGGCCAAAAACGCGTTCAGATCGCAGTTGCGTTTGAACACTTACTAGAACGCTACACGAACGCGCCCTTTCTGTGAAGACTCGTTCGAACGTCAATCGAACGCACAACGAACGTGAGCTCTCTGGAATGCTCCCGTTCGAACCCAATAAAGAACGTGCCACTAACGCCACACGTTCGAACCCACAAACGAACGTTGCACTAATGCCAATCGTTCGAACACTGCAACGAACGCACCACGAACGCATGTCTGATGCACAGCAGCCAGAAACCAGTCCAATTGCACAAAGATCTTCATGAAAGATTACAACTCAATTGAACTTGTTTTGTCACGGACACATGCCAATAAAAAAGGTGCTAACAATCTCCCCCCTTTGGGCATTCCGTGACAAAACATACCTAATACAAGTACTACCGGTAATAGACCCAAAAAGCAAAAGTAGTCAACTGTCAACCATCAAAACAGTGACTTATTACAAATGGACTCGATCTAACTCCTAACAAAGTAGTCTTGAAAGTAATGCCACGCAGCAAAATACATGCTACCTGAAACATCCACAAACAACAACAATATACCGTGAAAAAGCATTGGGATAATCAAGTAAAACATAAAGCAGGTAAAAATCTCATGCATGTACAAGTAGAAATCCCACTCCCCCTTAATCTTAACTCCTCTAAAAAGAAGATATCCAAAGGGTATTGTAGGCACTGCATTTTTACACAGAAGAAGTCCCTATGATGAGTCTCATTTTGGAGACACTACCTTTTAAGTCACGGAGGTCACGAGAACGGACATCGGAAGGGGAAATTCAGGATAAACAAGGTTCACTGTTTTCGTTAGTGCTGCGTTCGTGTTTACGTTCGAACATCAAACGGATTGCGGGCGTTCGTGCCGCGTTCGAGGAAGCGTTCGAATGGTGTCGGGGTAATTCTGGTTTGCTGCTAGCCTCACATCCAGCCCAATTAGCCCCCCAAAGCCCATAAATACATCCCAATTTAAATAAATAAATATTAATTAAAACATTAACTAAAAAGATAATATTAAAATTATTAAATAATTAATAAACATATACCAAACATTAAAAGAAAAATACCAACTTAAACTAAAAATCATGCCTAAATTAAAAATCACCATACGAAATCAAAATATAATCATGCCTAATTAAAATCAATCAACCAAATATTCCCAATCTAAATAAGATTATTCCCAAACTTAAAATATTGTATTCCTAAACCAAGCCAATCAAATATTCAACCGAGCGCATGGGGTTTAGTAAGTGCGATGTGAGATCCCTATGGGGAGGGGCTAAAGCCCTTTACCACGATGCTTTGCCGCGCCGGTTGACGTGTGTTCGGTTGGATGCAAGACACGCTCAATCGGACATACTTAGAATAATATGATTGTCTTTATTTTGTATACATGATGTGATGTGACGCGCATGGGATTAGTATGTTGGTCTAAAGGTCCTCTCTTTGAGAGATCAAGAGCCCCAACAGGCCACCTTTACGGCAGTACTTCACCGCCGCCCCTTTATTTTGTTGTTTATGTATTGCGTCCCATTTCATGCATCAGGTCTGTTCCCGTTCGAACGCGTCTACGAACGCAACTCGAAACGCGCACGCATTTTTGCCTTATCATGCATCAGGTCTCGTTTCCGTTCGAACGCATTATCAAACGCCATACGAACGCGAGCATTCTGTTTCATTTCCATTCGAACGCGTTATCAAACGCCATACGAACGCGAACCTTCTGTTTACCGTTCGAGCGCATTTACGAACGCTACACGAACGCGCACACACTGAACTGAGTCTGTCTTATCATATTCATGCATAATTGCCTCTTGGTTGATCTTTCTTGTGTTATATAGCCAACCGTATTATTTGTATTCCTGCTTTATCCATTCTATGTGTTTTTTGGATTGTATTCAAGCATGATTAGGCTGTTAGCATGTTATTTGGTTAATAGGTTCATGAGATAGTACTCAAGCATGATTATGTTGTTCTTAGTTTTCCATATCATAGGATTGAAATATGTTTATGAGATTGCCATGTGATGTGCATGTTGTGATGAACTTGTTGATGTATGCATATGAATTTAGAAGCATAATATTCTTGGAAATAAATGTTATTTAAGCCTGGTTAAATTATTATATAAATCCTTTTATTACAAGTGACATAAGTAAGGGACCATTCCGAACCCAACGGTTTGAGATCTTCCCTTGCGAGGGGTGAGTGCGGCCTTAAATCTCATTTTCCCGGTTCACACCGGGTGGCGACTCCATTACTCTCCGGTTTAGTCCCCCGTGGCTACTTCATACTCCCAACTAGGCCGCGAGCCTAGGACAGCATGCGTCGCCCAGGTTCCTGTGTTCCCACAGTCTGGCGACTCCACTGGGGATAGAGAATTGGCCTCGAAATATTGACTTGTGATGTTTGGATTTATGTTTTAATTGACCGTGTCTATAGTGGATAAGTGAGGTTTAATCAAAGGCATTTTTAGGCTAGGTAATGGTTTTGATGTCTTCCTTCATTCACTACCTTTCTAGAAGGAAAAGCTGTGAAGGCACCTAGATAGCCATCTACTTGTAGCCTATTGTGATGGACTAATTTGGAGGACTCGTTGTTTATTCCTGACAACAAGCGATAAGAGCCTAAGAGGCTTGAGTATTTAAGTGAGCCTCGCTCCACCTTCCCTCTGGGGGATCTACAACGGGAAATCCATTGACAGTCCGTCACACACCATAGCTCATTGGCACGTACCTTAGTGTATAAAAAAAAGGTGCGCTCACTTGGTTGCTCGAACCCTTGAGTGGGGAGACCTAGTTGTGGCCATCCTTCGCCGGTGAGAGCCTTTGTCTATACTCTTACTAACCCACCTATAGACCGGGTTGGCTAAAGTAACAATTATTTCCTTGAATATGTGCTTGTGGACCATCCTCATTTGGATACAGTTGGACTATTGTCAGAAATGCGGGCTTGCTGGGCCATTTAAACTGGGGCAAGTTCGCACCTTATGACTATTAGGCCAAAAGCTTCTGAAATGTTGATGGGCCATTATGTAAAAATTGTTATGTTATGTTTGCATTATCTCTCTTTTATGCTTGTGTTTGGAAACATCATCGTTTGGATCCATTTGGACCATTTGTCATGAGATATGGGCTTGTTGGGCCATTTAAACTGGACAAGAATGTATTTTATGACAATTGGGCCAAAGGCTTCTAAGTGTTGATGGGCCACTTTTATGATTGTGTTCGGAATATTATCATTTGGATCTAGTTGGGCTCTTTGCCATAAGACATGAACTCGTTGGGCCATTTAAACGGGACGGGTTCATTCTTATGACAGTTGTCCCAAAAGCTTCTAAAATGATAATAGGCCGATTTGTTTGAGGATTTTATTTGATTTAGTATATGTTATATACATCTCATGCACCCCATGCATACATACATCATGTTAACCCTTGTATTCTGAAAGCCATCATAGATACATGTTGGTTAGGGAAGAGGACAGACTTGTCAAAAGACCAAGCAGCCACCAGGAGTACCGGCAAAAGACATAACCCAACGGGATAGGAAACCCAATCATGCATGCATGCATACACGTAACATATTCGCATCATTTTATGCTGTTCTGTTTGTAATAACAGGTTTCAGAGGAGAAAAAGAGAGAGCGTCAAATGCAAGCCAACCAGAAGCAGTAACAGTACAATAGCAGAGTTTCGGGAATGAATCCCAATGGAATGAATCATAGGGCCGAGGCCCACGTCGTCTGAATTTGGAATGAATCCCAGGGTCGAGGCCCGCATTCAGTATCAGTCTGGGGGCGAGGCCCATGTCAGTAGCAGTTGGGGCCGAGACCCACTTCAGCATCAGTTTTGGGGATGAGTCCCAGGGCCGAGGCCCACATCAGTATCAGTCTGGGGGCGAGGCCCATATCAGCAGTATCAGTCGTGGGGCGAGGCCCATATCAGTATCAGTCTGGGGGCGAGGCCCATATCAGCAGTATCAGTCGTGGGGCGAGGCCCATATCAGTATCAGTCTGGGGGCGAGGCACATATCATCAGTATCAGTCTTGGGGCGAGGCCCATATCAGTATCAGTCTGGGGGGCGAGGCCCATATCAGCAGTATCAGTCTGGGGGCGAGGCCCATATCAATACCAGTTTAGGGCGAAGCCCACATCATTCTGCGGCCGAGGCCCACATCAGCAGAATTTTGGGGATAAGTCCCAGGGTCAAGGCCCACATCACTATCAGTTTGGGAATGAATCCCAGGGTCGAGGCCCACATCAGCAGAATTTTGGAATGAATCCCAGGGCCGATGCCCGCATCAGCAGAATTTTGGAATGAATCCGAGGGTCGAGGCCCACATCAGCATCAATCTGGGGGCGAGGCCCATGTCAGTAGCAGTTGGGGCCGAGGCCCACTTCACCAATCGGTTTTGGGGATGAGTCCCAGGGTCGAGGCCCACATCAAACACAGTTTGGGATGAATCCGAGGGTCGAGGCCCACATCAGCATCAATCTGGGGGCGAGGCCCATGTCAGTAGCAGTTTGGGCCGAGGCCCACTTCAACATCAGTTTTGGGGATGAGTCCCAGGGTCAAGGCCCACATCAAACATAGTTTGGTAATGAGTCCCAGGGTCGAGGCCCACATTACATCAGTATCAGCATTGTCGGGTATAGCATTCTGGGGGCAAGGCCCATATTACATCAGATCAGTTCTGCCGAGAATGGCACTCTGAGAATGGAGATATAGTCCGGGAATGGGCAGTTCAAGAATGAACAAGTCGGGAATGACACTCCGAGAATGGAGATATAGTCCGGGAATGGGCAGTTCAAGAATGAACAAGTCGGAAATGACACTCCGAGAATGGAGATATAGTCCGGGAATGGGCAGTTCAAGAATGAACAAGCCGAGAATGGCAATCCAAGAATGGAGCAGAGTTCAAGAATGAACAAGTCAGAAATGACACTCCGAGAATGGAGATATGGTCCGGGAATGGACAGTTCAAGAATGAACAAGCCGAGAATGGCACACCAAGAATGGAAGCACGGTTCGGGAATGAACCACCTCACCGTAACGGCAGGGGAATAAAGCCTCATATCAACACAGTTCGGGAACAAAGCCCAGGGGAATAAAGCCTCATGTCAGTATAGTTTGAGAACAAAGCTCCAGGGGAAGAAAGCCTCATATCAGTATAGTTTGAGAACAAATCTCAAGGGGAAGAAAGCCTCATGTCAGTGCAGTTCGGGAATAAATCTCGGGAGGAATAAAGCCTCATCTCAACAGTTCGGGAATAAAGCTCGGGAGGAATAAAGCCTCATATCAACACAGTTTGGGAATAAAGCTCGGGAGGAATAAAGCCTCATATCAACACAGTTCGGGAATAAAGCTCAAGGGGAAGAAAGCCTTATGTCAGTACAGTTCGGGAATAAAGCTCGGGAGGAATAAAGCCTCATCGCAACAGTTCGGGAACAAAGTACAGGGGAATATAGCCTCATCTCAATACAGTTCGGGAATAAAGCCCACAGTCCAAACAATCATGGAATAAAGCCCTATCTCTACACAGTCAGCAGTTCGGGAATAAAGCTCGGAGGAATAAAGCCTCATCTCAACAGTTCGGGAATAAAGCTCGGGAGGAATAAAGCCTCATCTCAATACAATTCAGAAAGGAGCAGGCCGGGAATAGCACTCCTAGAATGGAAGCACGGTTCGGGAATGGACCAACTTACAGTAACAGTTCGGGAATGGACACCTTACGGTAACGGTTCGGGAATGGACCACATCACAACACGGTTCGGGAATGAACCAGGGGTCGCAGCACCTCACCACCCAAATCAACTCAACACATGGTAAGTCAAGTGGCAGCAGGCGAGCCAGGTAAGTAGAAATGCATTGCATAACTTTGATAGGATTGTCACTGTTGCACATTACACAAGTCCCATCAAAGTGGGGGCGACTGTAGGCACTGCATTTTTACACATAAGTCCCTATGATGAGTCTCATTTTGGAGACACTACCTTTTAAGTCACGGAGGTCACGGGAAACGGATATCGGAAGGGGAAATTCAGAATAAACAAGGTTCACTGTTTTCGTTAGTGCTGCGTTCGTGTTTACGTTCGAACATCAAACGGATTGCGGGCGTTCGTGCCGCGTTCGAGGAAGCGTTCGAACGGTGTCGGTAATTCTGGTTTTGCTGCTAGCCTCACATCCAGCCCAATTAGCCCCCCAAAGCCCATAAAATACATCCCAATTTAAATAAATAAATATTAATTAAAACATTAACTAAATAAGATAATAATTAAATTAATTAAATAATTAAATAAAACATATACCAAACATAAAATAAACAATTACCAACTTAAACTAAAATCATGCTTAAATTAAACAAATCACATACTAAATCAAAATATAATCATGCCTAATTAAAATCAATCAACCAATTATATTCCCAATCTAATAAGATTATTCCCAAACTTAAAATATTGTATTCCTAAACCAAGCCAATCAAATATTCAACCGAGCGCATGGGTTTAGTAAGTGTGATGTGAGATCCCCTATGGGGAGGGGCTAAAGCCCTTTACCACGATGCTTTGCCGCGCCGGTTGACGTGTGTTCGGTTGGATGCAAGACACGCTCAATCGGACATACTTAGAATAATATGATTGTCTTTATGTTTGTATACATGATGTGATGTGACGCGCATGGGCTTAGTATGTTGGTCTAAAGGTCCTCTCTTTGAGAGATCAAGAGCCCCAAAAGGCCACCTTTACGGCAGTACTTCGCCGCGCCCCCTTATTTTGTTGTTTATGTATTGCGTCCCATTTCATGCATCAGGTCTGTTCCCGTTCGAACGCGTCTACGAACGCAACTCGAACGCGCACGCATTTTTGCCTTATCATGCATCAGGTCTCATTTCCGTTCGAACGCATTATCAAACGCCATACGAACGCGAGCATTCTGTTTCATTTCCGTTCGAACGCGTTATCAAACGCCATACGAACGCGAACCTTCTGTTTACCATTCGAGCGCGTTTACGAACGCTACACGAACGCGCACACACTGAACTGAGTCTGTCTTATCATATTCATGCATAATTGCCTCTTGGTTGATCTTTCTTGTGTTATATAGCCAACCGTAATATTTGTATTCCTGCATTTATCCATTCTATGTGTTTTTGGATTGTATTCAAGCATGATTAGGCTGTTAGCATGTTATTTGGTTAATAGGTTCATGAGATAGTACTCAAGCATGATTATGTTGTTCTTAGTTTTCCATATCATAGGATTGAAATATGTTCATGAGATTGCCATGTGATGTTGCATGTTGTGATGAACTTGTTGATGTATGCATATGAATTTAGAAGCATAATATTCTTGGAAATAAATGTTATTTAAGCCTGGTTAAATTATTATATAAATCCTTTTATTACAAGTGACATAAGTAAGGGACCATTCTGAACCCAACGGTTTGAGGTCTTCCCTTGCGAGGGGTGAGTGCGGCCTTAAATCTCATTTTCCCGGTTCACACCGGGTGGCGACTCCATTACTCTCCGGTTTAGTCCCCCGTGGCTACTCTGTACTCCCAACTAGGCCGCAAGCCTAGGACAGCATGCGTCGCCCAGGTTTCCTGTGTTCCCACAGGTATTCTACGGCTCTCTCATATATATTAAGGCTCTCCCCCTTAATATATTACTCTCCCCCTTTTTGTCACGAAATGACAAAGGGTAAAAGAAACAGGAAAAATAACAGGAGAACATGAGACAACACATGCAAGAGCATAAACAAACAGGAAATACTCCCACACACTAACAGACACATATAGTTAGCAAAATAACACACGGGAAGTAAACCAAAACTCAGAGAGGTGCACAGGAAAGAACAAATTGGTATGCAATAACATGAAGCACACACAGACACATACTGAGATAAATAAGAATCCTGTCAAAAACTGACTGAAACAACATTTCAAGCTGTTACAATGATACCCAGTCAGTATTCAAATGTTTATGATATGAAACAATATGCATCATTTTAAAAGTTGCTAAATACAACACTTATGCATATGACATAAATACCAAAGCATATAAAGCACTTGCGTGGAAAAATAAAGTGCACAACAAATCAAGGCTTAAGACCTTATTTTATGAGCTAGACACAGCCAAAGAAATCCATCTCTAAACAAACCAAGTCCACAAAATAAGTGTTCAAACCCAGCACCACTAGGACCTGAAAATAAGCAACATTGGTTGCATGCTATATTATTTACCCCAGAAATATCATGAGCTCATTTTTAACAACTCTTTCGAGTGAAGGGTTTTTGCCCTTATCTTTTGAATTTGGCCATTTTGGCTCTTTTGCACTTGAGTCTCATTTTTCTTTTTAAATTTATTTCTTTTACTTTTGCAAAAGGGGATAGCAAGGTCATCTAATCAAAAGGTCACACTATTGAGCAAACAGGATATGATAGAAATTAGATTGCTATTCCAAAAACTCATACATGCGACCAAGCCTTGATAAAATAAAAACGTGTATGTGTAGGTGCAAGCACATGATATACCAAAGGTTTTTATCACACACACTCATGTATATAGAGCATCAAGAAAAATAACAGCATATCATACATGCATAATCATATATCCTACATACCAGGATCACATGCACATGCTATTCATGCTCTAACAAGCCATAAAAATATTTTTGGTCTTTTCAATATATATATATATATATAGATATATATATATATATATATATATATATATATATATATATTTTTAATTTTTCAGATTTTAACAAATAAAAATAAGACACAAACAGGCTTGTAAAACATCCAATGATACGTGGAGTTGTATCCCGAGTGCAGATCATACTACCGTCCATTCGGAATCGGCTATGAAATTTATGTCCGGGTTTCCATCCTATATACCAAGGAATATATAACAAAAACAAGACACACACACACCCATATGCTGTGAAAACAAAATAAACGTGCAAAAACATAAAACACACGCGCACACACATGCAATGGGAAAATAAAATGCATCTTTTAAGCAGAGTTACACCGAAGTGCACTCTCATCATGTCCATCAGGACATGCAGAAGTAGATGGGAAATCATCTTGCTTCCCCACCCAAACCTTTCTAGGAGCCTCATGCACATGAGAGTTCCCAGACAACAAAGCAAGTTTCTCACTCAAGAATTGAGCTTGTTTGGTTAGTGCAGAAACTTGAGACATTAGATTTGACGAATCAAATCTAGGAGACACACTCTTAGGCCTTCTCTTTTACTTGTGCAATATGAAACACTTAGGCCTAATATGTCCAGCCTTGCCACAGTGGTGGCACACAGGCACAAACCTCGGATGAGAGCGAGGTTTACCCACAACACCTCTAGATTGAGGTTGGGAAACAGGACGAGGAAAAACAGGAGGAGAAACATGACTACACACAACAGGTTTCTTACCTAAGTCACGTTTAGCTGCTACAGGCACAGCTGTGGAAGAAGAAGCCTTATCACAGTTAGGCTCATAAATAATTCCTAACATACGGTCCACATTTTTATTCTCACTAGAAAATGCGGACAATTGGGTTCTAGCATCTTCAAGTTCGGTCTCTAATATTTGGACTCTATTAACTAGTCTTCTGTTCCTCTCCTCTAGGTCATCAACCATCAAAAGGCTTTGCTCAAGATTGGCTTGAGCCTCATTCTTTTCTAGCTCTGCAGCTTTTAGCCTTTTATTGACCTCTATATTAGTCTTCTTAATAGCTAAACTCTCATTAAACAGTTCAATATATGCTACCTGAAGACTTTCCTCATCTACAGACTCATCAAGAGAGACTTCTGAATCAGCATCATTAGCCACAATCTCTCTCTCACCAGTCACACTAGCAGTAAAGGCCAAATAATTGCCTTTAGGAGAGTCATCACCTTCAGAATCACTAAGTGATGCTGCCATGGCTTCTTGCCTTTAGCCTTAAGGTATGTGGGACACTCAGATTTAACGTGCCCATATCCTTCACATTCATAGCACTGGGCACCACGGGATCTACTATCTCTATCCTCTCCAGACTCACTCCTGCTATGCCTACTCTCTCTAGGCATAACCTCTATATCCATTTACAGCTATGGCAACTCTTCTTAAATTTAAGAAATTTCTTAAACTTCTTTGCAAACAAGGCCGAATCACGATCCGTGATGGTATCATCATCACCAGACGAATCATGCACAACTTCCTTAGCGATTTTCATCGCAAACGTTTTTGGCTCTCTATAACCAGGAAGCTTTTTCTCATAAACCTGCAGTTTTCCTACGAGTTCATCTAAATTAAGCTGATCGAGGTCATTACTTTCCTCGATGGCGGTGATTTTGGGTAGGAACTTATCAGGTAGGGATCTCAGGATTTTCCTAACTATCCTACTGGTAGGAATAGTCTCACCTAGGTTAAAACTAGAGTTAACAATATCGTTAATCTCAGCATAAAACTCATCAAATGTCTCATCATCCTTCATTCTAGCGACCTCAAACCTAGTAGTAAGATCCTGGAGTCTACTATTTTTAACAGACAATGTGCCCTCATGCACAGTCTGCAGGATGTCCCAAGCATCCTTGGCTATCTCACACATAGAGATTCTCCTAAATTCAGCAGAACAAACAGCACCATGTATGGCATTAATAGCCTTGCTGTTCCTATTGCTAGCATCAAATTCGTCCTTGGTCCAGGTCAATTTATCTTTAGGGGAAGATACCCCATCAACAATAACAAAGGGAGGTTTCCACCCGTGTTCAACAATCATCCAGACCCTCTCATCTAAGGACTTAAGGAACGCTCTCATGCGAACCTTCCAATGCAAATATTCCGTGCCATCAAAAAATGGCAGACAATTTAAGGGTTGACTACGCTCCATAGCTAATGGGTCAAGGATCGAGTTCAGGCTCTGATACCAATTGAAAATTCGGGGTTATCCTAAGTTCTGACCCTATGCGGAATTACAAACAATAAGCAGGACAAGTCCTGTTACTGCTACTATGGAATTGCAACAGGCAATTTAACAAATCAACCAACTAAAATAATAAGCTGCAATGTAAAAACAATAACAATAATTAAAGCAGCAAAAATAATCAAACCACACAAAATTCAACACAATGATTTTGGTGACGAAGTGGAAAACTCTTCCGAGTAAAAAACCACTCCGGGTATAGGCTACCACCCGAATCCACTATATCGAGAAAAACTTACAGCGATGGTCAAGACATATGGTGGCAACTCCACCGACTCAAGTACTTCTATACTGCAAGAACTCAAGGCAATTCCTCAAGCCCGCGACCCACGGTTTTCTTCAGAACCTCTGAAGTCTCTGAGTAGATTGTATCACCTCTGAACGCCGGAACTCCGACTACCAAAACTCATCCTATAGAACTCTAAAGGATTAGGGATTTTGGGTTATATTGTGTTGAAGGTTTATCAAAGAATGGATTTCACCATTAACAAAGAAGACATAAGATTCAAAGAGTCTTCAAGGTGAAATCAAAGAGAGTTGAAAGCTTTGAGAGTATTTGGCTCAAGAGAAATATGCTTCAACTAATGAGAATGGCGGCTAAGAGTTATATTTATAGGTAGGGTGAAAACCTAGAGTTCTGCAGGCCAAAAACGCGTTCAGATCGCAGTCGCATTCGAACGCTTACTAGAACGTTACACAAACGCGCCCTTTCTGTGAAGACTCGTTCGAACATCAATCGAACGCACAACGAACGTGAGCTCTCTGGAATGCTCCCGTTCGAACCCCACAAGAACGTGCCTCGAACGTTTGCTCTCTGGAATGCTCCCGTTCGAACCCAATAAAGAACGTGCCACTAACGCCACACGTTCCAACCCACAAACGAACGCAGCACTAACGCCAATCGTTCGAACACTGCAACGAACGCACCACGAACGCATGTCTGATGCACAGCGGCCAGAAACCAGTCCAATTGCACAAAGATCTTCATGAAAGATTACAACTCAATTGAACTTGTTTTGTCACGGACACATGCCAATAAAAAAAGGTGCTAACAAATGTAATATCCCGAATTTTTCGAAACGGCTCTGGAAGATTTCTGAATTGAAATTTATAATTTGGAACTGAATGATATTCGGAAATAAGACTTTATGTGTTTGGAAATAGATTGGAATATTTTTAAGTGAAGTTTCGTAGTGTTGGAAAATGCGTGGTTTCGAGAATCGGTTACGCGATTTCTATTTATATCATTAGATGCATCATCCTTACAATAAAAAGAGCTGACATGGACATGCTAAATAAAAAAAATATGATTTTCAACTTTTATATTTTAATATAGATTTTATAATTTTTAATAAAATATTATAGAAATTCTATCAATAAAAGCCCTCCTAAAGACATGCATAATGTGAGTAAAGAATCAACAAAAAAGCAAAAACAAAAAGCGAGGGTTTTGACTTTTAAAGAGTAATTAAGTGCAGCAAACAGCAGTAAATTGTGTCAATAATTTTGAAAAATTCGAAAACAAGTTAGTTTGAAGGCCACTATAGAATATGAAATGCTCTTATTGAATTTCAAAAGTCTTTTATCTTATAATAATCACTTTCATTTTATTGTGTCTGCTGTTATAAAATATTAAATAATTGCAACCAAGCACATCATTTGTTTAAAGAGTTTATGTGGGTCTGACAAAAATTCACAAAATTTTACAACAGCCAATCATGTTATTCTTATCTTATCTCATTAAGTAACAATGCCATACCACAAGTCATTTGCCAGTGCCAAATAAAAATAATTTGAAATCTAAAATGAGTATTCCCTTATATTAAATTTGTGTCTCAATCAGAATTCTCGACAATTAATTTATCTGTAACATATATGTCATAAATTGATTACATAATCAATATTTGTTATAAATTATCTATCAAAATAGTTTATTTTTCTACTAGTGTAAATTACTAGACCAAAAAAAAGGAATACTATTTAAAAAGTTTTGTGTTACTCTTTATAACTAGGACCTTCATTTGTTTTTTCATAGCTAGATTACAGATGAAAACAAATCCTCTAATAATTTGATACATAAGATTATTAAACAACACTCGCGATTTAAAAATTAAAAATTATTAAGCAAATTGAAACAATCATTAGAATTACTTTTAATTTTTAACCATTGTAATAGGATTAATTTTAACTGTTAATCATCGTTATCATAACAAGTAAAACAATAATTTCTTTCGTGTTGGAATATCCATCCCTATCATATCCCACACAAAATAGTGTGAGATATTTGTCCATTTAAAGGTAAAAAATAGAATTATATATGGAAACCAAATCCAAATAAAAAAGGTAAAGTAAGAAATGTATTAATATATATGTTTTATTTCCATAATAATACACACGAAATATTGTATAAATATAACCATGATTCAGGTCACCATCTTCACAACCAAAATTTAAAATCTAGTGGTGACAAACTGACAATGGCTTTTAACAACGTTGCTAGTTCTGCACTTTCTGTCAAAATATGATTCTTTGTTGCGTTTCTATCCCTTGCCATCCTCTTCACTTCAGGTATATAAATACGAATTTAGATAGAATGTTGAGTTTTTTTTTTTTTTTAATATTCTTCTGTTAAGTTAATTGTTGAATTTTTTATTATATTATGTAATATTCAGTGCCAAGGTCTAAAGCTGCGGATTATCCTCCGGGTGAGAATTATATTTTTGTTGGTCCATGTAATGACAACTCCGACTGCACAGAACTTTGCAAGGTCAAGAAAATTTACATCCCCAAATACGGTGTTAAATGCGTAGAAAAAATTCCACCTTATCCGACCGGCCCACCTAATGATTGTTTTTGTAGAGTATGAAGTTATAATCTTAGATTCGATGATGAGCTGAGCTCATCAGTGGGTCTTATTTCATGAGGTTATGATCTTGAAATAATTTTAAATTTATATTGTCAAATGGTAACTTTTAAGCCTTGTGCTTTTCTTAAGTAATAAATTATTGTAGAAAAATTCTTCTCGTATCTGTTATAAGATTATAGAAATAAACAATATTACTAGTCATATAACAATATTCATATCAGTGGAAGAAAATTTCTCAAAATGAATGAGTAAATAGAGAAAGTGAAACAATGAATAAAACAGATTTAAATATATAAATCCCAAGACATGGGTAGCATACAATGTAATTAAAACAGATTCGCTTCTTATAGTTGGTACTTAGTGTTAGCACCTTTTTTATTGGCATGTGTCCGTGACAAAATAAGTTCAATTGCGTTGTAATCTTTCATGAAGATCTTTGTGCAATTGGACTGGTTTCTGGCTGCTGTGTATCAGACATACGTTCGTGGTGCGTTCGTTGCAATGTTCGAACGATTGGCGTTAGTGCTGCGTTCGTTTGTGTGTTCGAACGTGTGGCGTTAGCGGCACGTTCTTTATTGGGTTCGAACGGGAGCATTCCAGAGAGCAAACGTTCGAGGCACGTTCTTGTGGGGTTCGAACGGGATCGTTCCAGTGAGCTCACGTTCGTTGTGCGTTCGATTGACGTTCGAACGAGTCTTCACAGAAAGGGCGTGTTAGTGTAGCGTTCTAGTAAGCGTTCGAACGCGACTGCGATCTGAACTCGTTTTTGGCCTACAAAACCCTAGGTTTTCACCCTACCTATAAATATAACCCTTAGCCGCCATTCTAATTAGTGTTGAAGCATATTTCTTGAGCCAAATACTTTCAAAGCTTTCAACTCTCTTTGATTCCACCATTGAAGACTTCTTATCTCCTTGTCTTCTTCATTAATGGTGTGAATGTTTCTTTGATAAACCTTCAACACAACTTAACCCAAATTCCCTAAGCCTTTAGAGTTCTTAAGGAGGAAGTTTGGTAGTCGGAGTTCCGGCGTCATTGGAGATATAATCTACTCAGAGACTTCAGAGGTTCTGAAGAAAACCGTGGGTCGCGGGCTTGAGGAGTTCCTTGAGTTCTTGCAGTATTGAGGTACTTGAGTCGGTGGAGTTGCCACCATAGGTCTTGACCATCGCTGTAAGTTTTTCTCTATATAGTGGATTCGGGTGATAGCCTATACCCGGAGTGGTTTTTTACTCGGAAGAGTTTTCCACTTCGTCACCAAAATCATTGTGTTGAATTTTGTGTGGTTTGATTTATTTTGCTGCTTTAATTCCTGCTATGTTTTAATATTTTGCAGCATCATAATTTTATTTAATTGTTATTGTGGTTGCCTGTTAATTTATCCATAGTAGCAGTAACAGGACTTGTCCTGCTTATTGTTTATAATTCCGCATAGGGTCAGAACTTTGTGTAAAATTGAACTTTCAATTGGTATCAGAGTCTGAACTCGATCCTTGACCCATTAGCTATGGAAAGAAGCCAACCTTTAAATTGTCCCTTATTCCTTGATGATACACCATCACGGATAGTGATTTGGCCTTGTTTGCAAATAAGTTTAGGAAATTCTTTAACTTAAGAAGAGTGGCCATAACAGTAATAGGAATATGAAGGATATGCCTAGAGAGAGTAGGCATAGCAGGAGTGAGTCTAGAGAGGACATGGGTATAGACCATGTGGTCCAGTGCCATGAATGTGAAGGATATGGGCACATTAGATCCGAGTGTCCCACATATTTTAGGGCTAAAGGCAAGAAAGTCATGGCAGCATCCCTTAGTGATTCTGAAGGTGATGATTCTCCTAAAGGCAATTATATGGCCTTTCCTGCTAGTGTGACCGGTGAGAGGAACGAGTATATTAGAGATTCTGGTTCAGAATCCTCTCACAGTGAGTCAGTTGATGAGGATAATCTTCAGGTAGCTTATGCTAAACTTTTTAAAGAGAGTTTAGCTATTAAGAAGACTAATATAGAGGTCAGTAAAAGGCTGAAAATTGTAGAGCTAGAAAAGAATGAAGCTCAAGCTAAATTTGAGCAAAGCCTTTTGATGGTTGATGACATAGAGGAGAGGAATAGAGGCCTAGTTGATAGGGTCCATATTTTAGAGATTGAGCTTGAAGATGCTAGAACTCAGTTGTCTGCATTTTCTAGTGGAAATAAAAAGGTGGACCATATGTTTGGTATTATTTCTGAGCCTAACTGTAATAAGGATTCTTCTTCCAAAGCTGTGCCTGTAGCAGCTAAACGTGACTTAGGTAACAAACATGTTGTGTGTAGTCATGTTTATCCTCCTGTTGTTCCTCGTCCTGTTTCCCAACCTCAATCTAGAGGTGTTGTGGGTAAACCTCGCTCTCAACCGAGGTTTGTGCCTGTATGCCACCACTGTGGCAAGGCTGAACATATTAGACCTAAGTGCTTCATGTTGCACAAGCAAAAGAGAAGGCCTAAGAGTGTGTCTCCTAGATTTGATTCATCAAATCTAATGTCTCAAGTTTCTGCACTAACCAAACAAGCTCAATTCTTGAGTGAGAAACTTGCTTTGTTGTCTGGGAACTCTCATGTGGAAGATATTCCTAGAAAGGTTTGGGTGAGGAAGCAAGATGACTTCCCAATTACTTATGTATGCCTTGATCCTGATAGGCATGGTGAGAGTGCACTTCGGTGTAACTCCTATTAGAAGTTGCATTTTTATTTTCCCATTGCATGTGTGTGTGCGTGTGTTTTATGTTTTTGCACGTTTGTTTTATTTTCACAGCATATGGGTGTGTGTGTGTCTTTTTTTTGTTATATGTCCCTTGGTATATAGGATGGAAACCCGGACATAAATTTCATAGCCGATTCCGAATGGACGGTAGTATGATCTGCACTCGGGATACAACTCCACGTACCATTGGATGTTTTACAAGCTGTTTTGTGTCTTTTTTTTTGTGCTTTAAAACTGAAAAATAAAAAAAAAATTATATATTTTGAAAAAGACCAAAAATATTTTTATGGCTTGTTAGAGCATGAATAACATGTGCATGTGATCCTGGTATGTAGGCATATGATTATGCATGTATGATATGCTGTTATTTTTCTTGATGCTCTATATGCATAAGTGTGTGTGATAAAAACCTTTGGTATATCATGTGCTTGCACCTCACATACACGTTTTTATTTTATCAAGGCTTGGTCGCATGTATGAGTTTTTGGACTGGCAATCTAATTTCTACCATACTTGTTTACTGAATAGTGTGACCTTTGACTAGTTGACCTTGCTATCCCCTTGTGCAAAAGTAAAAAGAAATAAATTAAAAAAAAAATGAGACTCAAGTGCAAAAGAGCCAAAATGGCCAAATTCAAAAGATAAGGGCAAAAACCCTTCACTCGAAAGAGTTGTTAAATATGAGCTCATGATATTTATGGGGTAAATAATATAGCATGCAACCAATGTTGCTTATTTTCAGGTCCTAGTGGTGCTGGGTTTGAACATCTATTTTGTGGACTTGGTTTGTTTAGAGATGGATTTCTTTGGCTGTGTCCAGCTCATAAAATAAGGTCTTAAGCCTTGATTCGTTATGCACTTTATTTTTCACGCAAGTGCTTTATATGCTTTGGTGTTTATGTCATATGCATAAGTGTTGTATTTAGCAGTTTTTAAAATGATGCATATTGTTTCATGTCATAAACAGCTGAATACTGACTGGGTATCATTGTATCAGCTTGAAATGCTGTTTCAGTCAGTTTTTGACAGGATTTTTATTTATCTCAGTATGTGCCTGTGTGTGCTTCATGTTATTGCATACCAATTTTTTTCTTTCCCGTGCACCTTTCTGAGTTTTGGTTTGCTTCCCGTGTGTTTATTTTGCTAACTTTATGTGCCTGTTAGTGAGGGGGAGTAATTCATGTTTGTTTATGCTCTTGCTTGTGTTTTCTCCTGTTCTCCTGTTATTTTTCCTGTTTCTTTTATCCTTTGTCATTTCGTGACAAAAAGGGGAGAGTAATATATTAAGGGGGAAAGCCTTAATATATAGGAGAGAGCCGTAGAATATCCTTAGATATCTCCATTTTAAGGGGAGTTAAGATTAAGGGGGAGAAGGATTTCTACTTGTACATGCATGAGATTTTTACCTGCTTTATGGCTTACTTGATTATCCCAATGCTTTTCACGGTATATTGTTGTGTGGATGTTTCAGGTAGCAGGTATGTTGCTGCGGTGGCATTACTTTCAAGACTACTTTGTTAGGTGTTAGATCGAGTCCATTTGTAATAAGTCACTGTTTTGATGGTTGACAGTTGACTACTTTGCTTTTTGGGTCTATTACCGTAGTCTTTGTATTAGGTAGTGTTTTGTCACGGAATGCCAAAGGGGGAGATTGTTAGCACCTTTTTTTATTGGCATGTGTCCGTGACAAAACAAGTTCAATTGAGTTGTAATCTTTCATGAAGATCTTTGTGCAATTGGACTGGTTTCTGGCTGCTGTGCATCAGACATGCGTTCGTGGTGCGTTCGTTGCAGTGTTCGAACGATTGGCGTTAGTGCTGCGTTCGTTTGTGGGTTCGAACATGTGGCGTTAGTGGCACGTTCTTTATTGGGTTCGAACGGAGCATTCCAGAGAGCAAACGTTCGAGGCACGTTCTTGTGGGGTTCGAACGGGATCATTCCAGAGAGCTCACGTTCGTTGTGCGTTCGATTGACGTTCGAACGAGTCTTCACAGAAAGGGCGCGTTCGTGTAGCGTTCTAGTAAGCGTTCGAACGCGACTGTGATCTGAATGCGTTTTTGGCCTGCAAAACCCAAGGTTTTCACCCTACCTATAAATATAACCCTTAGCCGCCATTCTAATTAGTTGAAGCATATTTCTCTTGAGCCAAATACTTTCAAAGCTTTCAACTCTCTTTGATTCCACCATTGAAGACTTCTTATCTCCTTGTCTTCTTCATTATGGTGTGAATGTTTCTAACCTAAATTCCCTAAGCCTTTAGAGATCTTTAGGAGGAAGTTTGGTAGTCGGAGTTCCGGCGTCATTGGTGATATAATCTACTCAGAGACTTCAGAGGTTCTGAAGAAAACCGTGGGTCGCGGGCTTGAGGAGTTCCTTGAGTTCTTGCAGTATTGAGGTACTTGAGTCGGTGGAGTTGCCACCATAGGTCTTGACCATCGCTGTAAGTTTTTCTCTATATAGTGGATTCGGGTGGTAGCCTATACCTGGAGTGGTTTTTTACTCGGAAGAGTTTTCCACTTGGTCACCAAAATCATTGTGTTGAATTTTGTGTGGTTTGATTTATTTTGCTGCTTAATTTTTGCTATTGTTTTAATTTTTTGCAGCATAATTTTATTTAATTGTTATTGTGGTTGCCTGTTAATTATCCATAGTAGCAGTAATAGGACTTGTCCTGCTTATTGTTTATAATTCCGCATAGGGTCAGAACTTTGTGTAAAATCGAACTTTCACTTAGGATGATTCGGCTTCCGTTATGCAGGATATAATAGGAACGAAATATCTTTGATACACAACCAAGTTATTTCCAACGAACCTCCAATGTGCCTGAACTTTTTCCATGAAAACCAAACACAACCATGACGAAACGTTATTAAAATAAATTAAGATCAGATGACAGTGCTTGTAACGACCCGGGGTTATTTTAGCATTTTGAGAGGATTTTATTTTTCACGTGTGAGACCGTGTCTGAACACGAGGACTTTCTTTTATAATGTAATGGGAACTTTTCAATAAATTAGTTATAAGTAACAATAAATAAAATTAAAGGATTAAATTGAAAATTGTCATATTAGTATTGAATAATCTAGATATTTTTTTAGAATGCACATGTAGACCCGGCCGGCGGTTCGGTTTCGGTTCGAAACCGAACCGAACCGGCCGGTTTCCGGTTCCACAAGTGTGGAACCGTAACCGAACCGGTTAAATCCGGTTCGGTTCCGGTTCCGGTTCCACACTTAAGTGGAACCGGAACCTAAAACCGAACCGGAACCGAACCGTTCGGTTCCGGTTCGGTTCGGTTCCCTTTTTTTTTTAATTAATTAAAATAAAAAAATGAGATTAAATTTATAAATAAAAAAAATTTATTACATTGAAGAGCTTGAGCTTAAATTTTTAAAAATTTAAGTTGCCTACGTATCCTCCAAGGGTGAGAGGAATCAAAGCTCACGTAGTTCCATTACAAGTTTTAGTCTTTTAGACATATCCCCTTTAGAATTTTTTTGATAGCAAAAATGCCCCTAAATATTACCGTTTTATTACCGTTATTAGGGGTACATTAGTAATTTTTATTTTATATAATAAAATATTCTTTTTTAATTTTTTTTTTTGGCAGGGAACCGTTTGGCAGGGAGCCAAACGGCTCCCTGCATCCCCCAACGGCACTAGCCGTTGGGGGAATTAGGCCCCCAACGGCTAGTAGCCGTTGGGGGCCGTAGGGTTCCTGTTCCAACAGGAACCCGACGGTTCCAATCGGAACCGTTCGGTTCCGGTTGGAACCGTTCGGTTCCGGTTGGAACCGTTCGAACCGGTGGAACTGTACGGTTCCACCGGTTCGGACCGGTTCGAGTTGGGGTGGAACCCCAACCGAACCGGTCCCATTCCGGTTCGGTTCCGGAACCGGTTGGAACCGGAACCGGTTGGAACCGGAACCGTGGCCGGGTCTATGCACATGTGTCTCATTTACACACACACGTGGATTGCATAAAATATTCACATATTTATTATGTTTATATATCTTATACACACACTTACAACTCACACATTTTTAACAACTATACACGTGAGTTTTATTGATACATACATAGAGTAGAGACGAGAAGAGGGGGGTAGAGAAAGAGAAAGAGAGGCAGAGAGAAATCAGCAGGAAAAAAAATAATAGAAGAAGAAAAAAATAAAATAAAGAACGATGCAGGAAATAGAAGGGAGGAAACAGAGAGATCGGGAGCCAAAAGCAGAAGACCAAAAGAAATAAATGGAGAGAGAAGAGATAGATGCCAGGGGGGCCGAGGGAGATGCGAGAGAGAGAGGGATCAAAAAAAAAAAAAAAAAATGATGAATGAAATGAAGGACCGAAATCGAGAGCAGGGGAGCAAGGCCGAGTGAGGGGCAAGAATGCAGAGAAGGAGACGAAGATGAGGGAATTTGGTTTCGTTCATGGGATTAATTAGTAAGTATCCTGTGTCTATGATTTCCTTGAAATTGGTTGCTTTGGTCATTTGGGTCTTGGAATAAATTTTGAAATTGGATTAAGTAATGAGTTAGAATCATGTTAAAAACAATCTAGATTTATAATTTAGTAAATAAATGGAAGCAATTTTAAGGTTAAAGGAATTATTTTGACTAAAGAAAATTGGGGAAAAGATCGGCAGTAGCAACCCTAGGAATTGGGGATTTCTGAAATTTGGTTATAAGATGGTTAAGTGACTAAATTGAAATTTATAATTAGTAAAGTAATAAGTCTTATGTATTTATATGTTTATGAAATCTGAATTTGTGGAAGTTGGTTGAATTTGATAAATTGAAGCATAAGTATAATGGGATAAAGAAAAACAAGCATAGTATGACAAAGAGTGAATGAAAGTATAATGCATTGAGTATAACAGTAAATAACTTTTAAGACTGAAATTGATTATGACTTGAATTCAAGTATCTTTAAGAGTTTTGATTGTTTTCATAAAATAAAGAATGATAATGAACTACCCTCAGCTAACAAGATTAAACTGAAAAAAAAAAGGGTCAAATTATTTATATATGAGTTAAGCGAAATGTTAACTGGTATTTAGCTTCTATAAGTATTGTTATGCTCTAGAAATCAATGTAGTACGGGTATTGAAAAACTTACATTGAGTATATATATACTGATGGATATAGTAAGTGAATGAGTAAGTAACTATAGATATATTTATATATATATATCTAAGCCATGCATTTGTTTATGTTAGTTGTATGAGTATGTGATGGTGGGTGCATTAATATGGGGATTAAATTGATATTGGAACTGAGATCAAGAAAGGAATTTAGGAAATTGCATGATGATGATGGAATCAGATGTGTATAGATTATGTAGGAATGCATAAATATATGCATGAACATGTACGATAGTATAAGAAATGCATATGCATATTCATATGTTAAAATTTTCAAAAGTTAAGTTAAAGCTAAGAATGCTTTTGAAATTCAAAGTGCTTCAAAGAATAGATTCAAATGCTTTGGAAAAGAAATGTATTTCAGAAAATATTCTTTTTACAGTTTTGAGATTTCAGTATGATTTTATGTTTTCGGGGCATGAGGTAAAAACTCACCCCAGTATGTAACTATTACAGAGATACAGTTCGGAATTGATGGATAATTTGGAATTGACGGATATAGACGCATGTGCACATGTGGAGGATTGAGGGGACGCTCTCAGATCCTCGAGCAGGACTAGGGGCTACAGGGTCCCGAAATCCTGATTTTCAGAGATGCCCAGTTGAGTTATGGTCCTGGGCATCGAGTACACCCAGTTGAGTTATGGTCCTGGGTGTAGAGAGACGTCCAGTTGAGTTATGGTCATGGACGTAGA
>SKCR01028080.1:0-43568 GCA_019454045.1 Zanthoxylum bungeanum
ATGGTGATAGGGAAACGAATTATGAGCTTGGGATCATCTTTGGAAAGCTTGAAGCTTGGAGCTTCCATGGAGGTCATCCATGGACGAAAATGGTGGAGTTCAAAACGCCCAAAACCGAGCAGCCCACTGTCAAGGAGAGCTACGCCTGCGAACTCAATGGAGGACGAAAATGGCTTGTGTTCTTCTTCGCATCAAACCGACCATTGTGTGTGAGTATATTCCGCACCTCCTATGTTGTGTATTCATGCGTTTTTTGCTTGATTTGTTGATCGGGACATATATTAGAACACAACAATGGTATCTTGAGCTATTATCAAGCATGAAACTTTTAGGGTTTGAAATTGGGGATAATCAATTGAAGCATGATTTGGTTGAATTGATTGATTAAGTATGCTTGTATGTTGATGAATTGAAGTTGTGCATGATCAATTTCATGACATTGGATGGATTCAATTTTCCCCAATTTTGGGCATGACAAATTGGGATAAAATCAATTGAAGCATGATTTGGTTGAATTGATTGATTAAGTATGCTTGTATGTTGATTATTGAGTTGTGCATGATCAATTTCAAGAAAATTGGATTGGATCAATTTTCCCCAATCTTTAGGTTGAACATGTAATTGAATTGGGTAAAATGTGTTTGAGCATGTTTTAATTAAATTGGATGTTTAAGTATGCTTAAAACATGTTTAATTGAGATTGTGTGTGATCAATTTCAAGAAAATTCGATTGGATCAATTTTCCCCAAATTGGAGGCATGACCGAAATTGGAAGAACCCTAATGTCTTGGAATTAATTTGTTTTTTGATCATTGGATGACTTAAAACAATTGGGTAATGTTTGTTTTGAAGTTCAAATTGGATGAATTTTGATTTGGAACATTTTTCCCTTTTTAAAGTGGCTTGGCCGAATCTTAATGAACATGAAATTCATTGTGATTTTTTTATCTTATTCATTGGATGAATTGAATTGATTTGGGAAATGATGATTGTGGATTCAATTGGATTGAAACCGAATCGGATTGAAAAACCCCTAATTGCCGAGACTTAAAAGCATGTAAATGGGTTTGATTTTAATAAATTGTGTTGGACACTATTTAATTAAAGTGCATGATTAAGTATGCTAATTGATGTTTTAGAGAAATATTAATGGGGTGATTAATTGTGTATTACACTTAGGTTAATTAATTATGGAATTTAGAATTTTATAAGTTAATTAATTGGGCTTGATTTTTGGAAATTGGGCCTTTAAGGTTGTGATTGGGCTTTTGGCTTGTTGTACAAAGTTGAGTTTAGGTAAATTTGGTTGGATCCAATGGGCCTAAAACCGCATCCATAAAGTCCAATTATGACTTAATGGACCTTAATTATTTAATTGGGCCTAATGGGCCAAAATTAATTAGAGGCTTATGGGGTAACTCCCGGATTGGATTTTGGTTCTTCGGTTGACCCGAGTTGACCAAAAGTCCACACCTTATAGAAATTAATTAAAAGCCCATTGGACTTTAATTAAATAAACATTAGATGTTAATCGGGCTTTGAGACCCGTTGCGATTAAATTTGGAATTTAAGTCGTAAAGGTTCGTTAATAAAAGTGTAATATTTAATTTTGGAATTAAATGAGGAATTAGAATTAAATGCGTATTAAATTGGATTTAATTATGTAGTTTAATTTAATTCAAGAATTCGTACTTTGAGTACTTATTCGCAAAACAAGTTTGACTCGAGCAAAAATCAAATCGTTGTTTGAACATTGGATGAATGATCACTATTATCAGATTAATTAATTGGATTTTGATTGATTGATAACATGCTTGTATGAATACATGGTTTGCGATGCATGAATAATGTATATTCGGATGGATATTAGTCGGGTGGGATAATTTTGGAAATTGTAATAAATTTGATTTATTAATTGGACCTGCGTGTCCAGCCTTATCACCTCTATACTCTTTGTATTCTCTTCTCACCTATTCCCCTCAATGTAAATGAGGTTTTCTTTAGAATTGTAGTGTAACGGGTAGAAGTAATACATGTGCTAGCTTTGGAGAGAGAAAATGAGAGATTTGATCTAGGATCAATGTAAAGTATCATCCGCATCTCATTATTATTTTATTTCATATGCGCTTTATTATGTGTTTAGAATGCATGTTTAAGGGTGTATGATGAGATGGACCTTAACAAAGATAATAATTGGTTTGCCAATTGCACGCGAAAAAACCCTCGCTCAATATCAAGTGTTTTTCCTTCATTGAGTGATTCTTCTCCAGATCCCGAGATTGGCCATTGGGTTTGTTGGCCAAAGTTCAAGGCCCTTTGTCCGTCGAAGATGTGTTTGAATCACGAAGGCTTTGTTCCATATCGGTGTCTTGTCCAAGTTGTGGTTTGTTGGGCCAAAGTCAAGACCACTTCTTGTCCATCCGACATTGATTACGAAGCTTTCCATGGTCAATGGGTCGAGCTTGACTGGGATCACTAGGTTGTTGTGCCAAAGCCAAGGCTTAGTTGATTCAGAGGAAAAAGTTTAGGTATACATTGGATGTATTGGCATATATAAGATATATGTTAGGATTTGGATATTCCGCCTACTGGATCTAGGAATTGGATGGGATCCAATTGATCTTCGAGATCTACCTAGTTAATTATCATACAATTTGTTGGCTAAAGTCAAGATTGTGTGATATTTAACGGGATCCTAGCCCACTAGGAAACACGGTTTTCCCGAGTATTCGACAGAGGGTTAGAGGCTCGCCGAAAAATAGTGGGAGGCAAGAATTGAACTTGCACCACACTACGCGACTCACCATTATCGCCCCTTATCATACATTATTGTGGACTCATACATCCTAAAATAATATAGTTCTTCTTCTAAACGTTGAAGATTATAATAGATTTATTAGTTAGGGGATATCGCTAATATTTTAAAATTGTTGTTTTTGAATAAAACAGATTGGACTGTATTTATTATTGATCTCTATATATTAATTGGATTATATTATATCAATATTATTCGAATTATGATTAACTCAATTTCAGTTTAATCCAGTTGATTTTATCTTAAGTTGGACATTAATTATAGTTACATTTCAATGTATTGAGGATTAATTAATTTTAGATTGTATAATATTGATTATATAGTTGGACTATCCTTTTATTCAACCTTCCCTAATGAAAGGTTAATAATAGGAAGTCTAGTTGGACTCGACAACGATCGTTGATTAAATAGTTGGACTATTAGAATCAAGATATAATTGAAAGATTGACCATTTTAAAAATGTTAATCCTGGGAAAATGTCGTTTACATGGTTTTAATTTTCAATTGGGAATTAACCCTTTTTCTAGGATGTCCTTTGGAAATTAATAGGTATTTTATTGTAAAATAATATATTAAGCTTGTAGCGCAAGGCGCACCTTTAATGTACGCGACTCGAAGTTATGGAGAATTGGCGTAGGAAGGCGTCTAAGCAGGCGAAGGCGCCTTTAGAGCTCCCAATACGATACTCAAGCAAACGGCATTTGATGGAGTCCTGTATGTTACGTTGTTGGCTAAACAAAGAGGATAAAAGCGGATAGCCACCCAAAATTCACTTATTAATCTTCTGGAAGTGATAAATATAATGAGCATGAGTTTCGAACCCTCAGAAGACGAGCTAAGAGGCCTCTTGTCAAATTAATGCTTGGCTTTGACATGACTTACTGTCGATTAATTATGTATTAATGGATAAAACACATTTTGTAAATTTCAGTGACATTATTTCAAAGATTTAAAAGAGGCAAAACTAACCAATGTATAAATAGTTGGACTATACTAAATATATGCATCTACAATAATCTTAATGGTTTACACTTTAGTTGGAAAAAGTTTGGCAAATTAAGAATTTTATTTAAGATAGAGATAAATAGCTATTACAAATACACGAATCTATGTCTCAGACTTCTATTTTGAACAGGCTACTGACCTTCAATTGAGATTTATCTGAGAGAAAATTGGAAATCCGAAGAGACAGGACGAAAATAAAGACTCATCTAACCTGTTTAGATTACCGTAGATAACCAATACGATACTCAATATTAGGAAGAGTTTACCTAGCGGGTTATCGTGACTTAACTTGTTATTATTTAGATGTAACTCTTGTACTTAATTTAGAGACTGTATAATGTAGCTAGTTTGACTAGAAATATATATCTTATATCGCGTATAACCCGCTGCGGGTGTACCTTTATATTCTAGAACACTAAAGGTTTCATTATATAAAGATGATATTGAGATAAACACATTAGATGTGAATAACAGGATTTATATTTGAATATAAATAATATCTCAAATATATATAACATGACAAATAAATAGCTCAAACTGATTTGATCAGTTAAGAAACTTAATTGTGGCATAGTTGTCAGGGACACTACTAAACAAGAATCGTATATCCGCACTTTTGAAGAGCGGGGTACGGGTACTAGGAATGATTTTGATTCCATTCAAATAAAGTCTACGAATCTAGTCTAATTTGGGCAAAGTGCCTTAAAACACTATTTACTTGGTAAAAGTGTAAATGCCACCGATCTGTTAGCCCTACTTCATAGTGAAGCAAGTGGGCCCATGTCTAGCTAGGCTAGATATGGATTTGAATATTTCGTGACCTGTACGGATGTGGCATCGCGTATGGTTATGTGTTTCTTTTTGAAACACAAATCGAAAACTTTTAGAGTTTCGACACGAAATAGAAAAAACCGATCGGCTATAGTATTATTTCCGCCACGGTAAGACCGTAATGGAAAATACTTAAGCCAAGTAATTTCATACGTACATGAAAGAGTATGGTATTCTTTCAAATGAGGACTCCTCCCGAGACACGTCAGTTAGACGGTGTGTCCGAACTAAAACCGAATTTTGTTGGACATGATAAGGTTAATCACGAGTCGCTCTGAGCTACCATTTCCTTCAACGGATAGCTTTAAACAGTGCAAGAACTTATTTTGAATAGGTTCCATAATAATCTGTTTGACAGATATCATATTAGATTATGAACGGGAAGGAAACCGGGTTTCTCATTCCTGATAATTTGGGTATGCTAGGCATATGTTTGGATGATACCAAACTAAAACCCAAATAGGATAAGTGCCCAATGTAGGTTATCCTAGGGATACCATAAGTATTGTACTTATACATCTCACAAGAGAACAATTAGATTGTTACTCACCATACGGTTTTTCCTGAAAGGCAATACGATATGCAGTGATAAGTGGGAGATAGTAATGATAAGGAGGATGGAATGAGTAAGAGTAGTAAAACTGTTCAAGGCACTGAATCTTAATGGAACATGAATAGTTCATCCAGGATGAGACTATTACCATTAATCTTCGAATACACAAGAACCGCGTAGGTCGGAAAGAGTCAGAAAAACAACCTGGGGTATGGGTTTCTGATCGCACCTCATAAAGATGTCTATCTTATTGAGGAATACTAACTGACTACGTATGAGGAAGTGATACAAGGTATCAACTCCCTAATTATGGCAAAGTGTCATGTAATCCGAAATTGATTCCATGTATATCAACCAGTTTGGATACTAGTTGATGTACCACAAAGGCATTGTGCCTATTGGTACTATATGTCTTCTAGGAAGACATACATGGATGACAACATACCAACGTATAGAGCTAGGCTTTAACGGAAGGTATCGTTATCAACATTGTGTTGATTACGATTCAACCTTTTACCTGTTGCCACGGTAAATCCATTTGGATAATGCAGATTATTCGAGCCATGATTGGATTGAAGCAAGCATTTGGTTCTTGGAATTATTGTTCTGATATAATCATAATGATGTATGATTTAATTCAAAACGAAAATAATTCTAGTGTATATATATGAAGGTTAGTGGGAGCGCACTGATAGTGGCTGTCCTATAAAATAATGATAATACGTCATTTCTTGGAAATGATATTCCCATAAAGTAAATATCGGCGAAAGCTTGGCTTTCGTAATACTCTCCTAGAAACCGTACATTGAAAAATGTATGAGACCTGGTGTATCATACGCTTTGAGCATATGGATTCACAAACAGGCCAATCCGAGTGATAGTCACTGGATTGATATTAAGAACATCCGTTAGTATCTTAGAGAACTAAGGATGCTGTCTTAGTCTATGGAGAATGAGAACTTGAAGTGACTGGGGTTACTGTAGCAAGTTTCCTATAACCGATAAAGACGACTAAAAGTCGCAAACGGTGCTATATAGTTTGAATAACGGTAAAGTGAGCTGGAAATCTTCCAAGCAAAATACTGTTACTGAATAAACAACAAATGCGGGTTGTTATTGTAGCTGAAGCAACAATAGAAGTTATTTGGGTCAATACAAATCTAATTAGATTAGATATAGTTCTGTTAGCAGCTGAACTAGGCGTCAGCACAGGCTAAAGAATTAATGGTCTCATCAACGATCCAGATACATACTTAGATACTCATCTGATTCATTCGGATCATATATCGTGGCGATGTGATGATCGAATAAATCGCATCAAGATGATAATCATGCAAATCCGCTGACGAAAGCATTTCTCAGCAGTTTAAGCCAACCGTACATAGTTCGGGTGTTAGACACTCGAGTGACTGGCTATAGGCCAAGTGGGAGATTGTTGGACAAAATGACCCATAGCGTCACTATTTGTACAGATCACGGTGTTGTTGTACAAATTAACTATGTGAAAAATGAGATTGTACTCTTATCATTTGTGATTAGATCACCTTAGATATATAAATGAAGAGAGGTCCCTATGATTAGTTCCTGGACTGAGAATGATATGAGACAGTATCAGTCCCCAAAGGTTTAATCATTAAATATCCCTAGCCGGAGTATTATCGAGACTGGACATCGATAATGCGGAATAGGCTAGTATTGCACTTGTGTGCGTTGTGAGGGCACAACGACATAGTTCTCATATATATAAGTATTGGATACTTATGCAAGTGCGATAGGAGGTCGTGTTTCACCGATGGTACGGGAAACAGCTTCGCTCTGGATAGACCCCTCGGAATCCCATTGGTATTATGACTATGTGTCTATGGGAGGCCGAAATCAAGGTAGGTGTGTATAGTCTTAACCTGAGACTTACATCGCTAATACTTACGATAATCGATAGACTTTGGTCTTGGTGGTACATGGCTTTAACCGGTTCTGCGTACACACTTCTGGGTTATCAGAGAGTCGTAGTGTATTGGGTGTGATGTCAAGACGGAATATCACTCCAGTCATAGTGGAGATGATGTCACGCAGGATACGGTATTAGTGCTCTTAAGTGCTGGCCGGCCATCGGGATATTATGACAAGGTCATGTATATCCGATTATAGAGACTAGTTACCAGACATCCGACATGTGCTTCGGACGGGGCAGACACTTATCCAGCCCCAGCCCTAGCACGTGACTATCCGATACTGGGCTGATATACGCAATACTACGGTATACTACGCTTGATACAGATCTATATATTCCTGTAAGAATATTTCTGGAGAATTGGGTAGGCATGGCGCTTTGCTAGAAGCCAACCTTGTCTTGTAAATCGGTATAAACGTAGTACGAGGTACTTACGTGTTCGGATAGTCCGACGACCGTATTTACTGCCAACATATCCGGAGATCTCATGGGTCGCTTCCTGAAGATTCACCGATGACGTATGACTCGCACTATGATTAATCTGGGATTAATTAGTAAAGAGAGAAGATTAATTAGAAGAGAGAGAAAATTAATCTGGGATTAATTGCGGAGATATTTTATCTGGGATAAAATATTAATTAAGAGAGAGAGAACGATTAATTTGGAATTAATCGAAAAATAATAATTCGATATATTATGCGAAATTAGATTTCGACGCGGAATTAAAATTAGATTTTAATTCGGGCGAACGAATTAATTTAGAATTAATTCGTTAGCGACGTGAATAGTGATTTTGCTAGGCGTAATCGTTTAATTACGTCGCAACGGAAAATTCGTTAATTTGGAATTAGCGAACCCGAGCCCGAGCGTGTTTGCGAGCGCATTCGTATTTCGAATTCGAGTGCGGCACGCAAGTCACGTCAAGCGTCAAATCGCTAGTCACATCAATTGTCAAATCATTTGTCACTTTGAGTGATGTGACATGACATGTTGTCACTTTAATAAAGTGACTTGATGTGAATAGTGATAGTTGATTGAAAAAGCACTTTTGCCTTGTTGTTTTTGCTTTTTTGAAAAGTAAAATGAATGTTTAATAGAAATAAAAAGTGGTAAATGGCTTTAATTAATTTTTGGAAAATATAAAAAGCTTTTACACTTTCTCTCTCTCTACACAATTACAGTATACGGTTTTGGTATTTGGGAGCCAAAACGTTTTCTTCTTCTCTCTTGGCTTGGAGCCATTTTCTTCTCTTCCCTTCTCTCGGCTTTGAGCCAAATCTCTCCCAAAATTCTGGTTAGACCGAATTTGAAGAAGAAGGAGAAGTGCTAGCACACCTTGGGTTATATTATGGTGATAGGGAAACGAATTTATGAGCTTGGGATCATGTTTGGAAAGCTTGAAGCTTGGAGCTTCCATGGAGGTCATCCATGGCCGAAAATGGTGGAGTTCAAAACGCCCAAAACCGAGCAGCCCACTGTCAAGGATAGCTACTGCCGAACTCAATGGAGGACGAAAATGGCTTGTGTTATTCTTCGCATCAAAACCGACCATTGTGAGTATATTCTGCACCTCCTATGTTGTGTATTCATGCGTTTTCTTGCTTGATTTGTTGATCTTGGGACATATATTAGAACACAACATTGTTTCGCTGCTGGTGTGAGATATTTCGATCTCTAGGTTCTATTCCCGAACTGAATTGAGTTGATGGCGAGGTGCTTTGACCCATGGGTTTTGTTCCCGAACCACCGAGTGTGAGATGCTTTGATCTCTGGGTTTTGTTCCCGAACTAAATTAAGTTTATGGCGAGGTGTTTTGACCCATGGGTTTTGTTCCCAAACCACCGAGTGTGAGATCATTTGATATATGGGTTCTATTCCCAAACTAAATTGAGTTGATGGCGAGGTGCTTTGACCCTGGATTTTATTCCCAAACCACCGAGTGTGAGATGCTTTGATCTCTGGGTTTTGTTCCCGAACTGAATTGAGTTGATGGCGAGGTGCTTTGACCCCTGGGTTTTATTCCCGAACCACCGAGTGTGAGATGCTTTGATCTCTGGGTTTTGTTCCCGAATTGAATTGAGTTGATGGGGAGGTTCTTTGACCCCTGGGTTTTGTTCCCGAACCACCGAGTGTGAGATGCTTTGATCTCTGGGTTTTGTTCCCGAACTGAATTGAGTTGATGGCGATGTGCTTCGACCCCTGGGCTTCCCGAACCACCGAGTACGAGATGCTTCGATCTCTAGTTTTTTTTCATGAACTGAGTTGAGTTGATGGTGAGGTGCTTCGACCCCTGGGCTTTATTCCCAAACCATCTCTGGGCTTTATTTCCAAACTAAGTTGAGTTGATAGCGAGGTGCTTCAACCCCTGGGCTTTAATCCCGAACCATCTCTGGGCTTTATTCCCGAACTAAGTTGAGTTGATGGCGAGGTGCTTCGACCTCTGGGCTTTGTTCCTGAAACATTTCTGGGCGTGAGATGCTTTGATCTCTGGGCTTTGTTCCCGAACTGTTCTTGGTGTGAGATGGTTCATTCCCGAACCGTTCCTGGTGTGAGATGGTTCATTCTTGAACTGTTTCTGTGTGAGATGGTTCATTCCCGAACCGTTCCTGGTGTGAGATGGTTCATTCCCAAACCGTTCCTAGTGTGATGGTGTTTTGGTCCACCTGCGTCACTTTTCGATCCACTGGGGAATTTTTTTTTCTATGATGATGAAGTGTTTCGACCTCTGGGATTCATTCCCGAACTGTTGATAATGTGAGCCTCACCCCCTAGGATTCATTCCCAAAACTGTTGAGTTGATAATGGTGGTGAGGCACTTCGACCCCTGATCCGTCCACATTCTCGAGGTTATTCTCCATTCTCAGAGTGCCATTCCCGGCTTACTCGTCCTCATTCCCGAGGAGTTGCTTGTCCTCATTCCCGAGGTTATTCTTCATTCCCGGAGTGCCATTCCCGGCTTGCTCTTCCTCATTCCTGAGGTTTTTCTCCATTCCTGAAGTGTCATTCCCAGCTTGCTCGTCCTCATTGCCGATGGGTTGCTCGACTTTGCCGCTCTTTCTTTTTCTTCAAAGCCTGTGAACACAAAATAAAGAAATGTGTGTATGTGACGTGTATGCATGTATGCACGGATACATTCCCTATTCTGATGGGTTTTCTTTGTCCTATTGGCTTGATGTCATCCTTGATTACACATTCCTTATGCTCTTTGGTGCCCTTTACCTATAAAAGCTTTGGTCGCCCATAGGCCTGCTTACAGTTTCCTTCTGCCAATTTTCCTCTAGTGATTGCTTAGTTTTCTTTGGTGTTAGGGCTCAAGGTCTCATTGTGTCCCTTATCCGCGAGGTAGTAAGCTTTTCTACTCTTCGCTACCTGCACCGGGTCAATATGGATTACTCCTTTTTTGAAAGCGGCCTCATCATGTTTTTTGATTCCCAGATTTCTAAAGGTGCATTCTCCCTGAAATTGGACTCCACTGTCTGTCACTATGTGATATGGCATTTCGTATCGCCATACTATATAACAGGCTATGAACTAGTCCCAATAGTTACACATATTATTGTCCTCAAAGAATGCCCAGTAATGAAACGAGAGAACCTTCAACACTCGATGCAACTCAAATCCAAGTCTTTGAATAAATCATCTAAGCCAGACTCACAGTGTGTGGTGTGCAAAGGTTTATTTACAGCTTGATTCCTAGATAAGCCAACTCAATGATTTCGTTTGAAAATTGGGATCGATAGGTCAAACCAACCTAGATATCTCAATTATGCTCTGCAATTGCCTTTTATGTGCTCAATATAGTATGATTTTCTTTTTTTTTTCTTTTCTTTTATCTTTTATTTTTTATTTTTAAACACACCTACCCTTTAAGGTAGCATTTCTCCTCATGGTGGTCCTAATACTCGCCCATGGGTAGCTTCACGCTTATCGGTTATAGGTGGTTTAATTTTTTTTTTAGACTTTTCTTTTATTTTCAACCATACCACACATCATAACACAAGCAAATTAGGATAGTCATCTAAGCAAATGGTCATTCATCGACCTGTAATTTCTTTAACTAGTCACTTTGCCAACTACTCAGGTTTTCACTACTAAAAACCTATAATTAAGTGCTTACGAGTGTAACATATATCAACTTCTCAAAGTATCAGATAAAAGTACATCAAGAACTTATTGTCTCTAAGATTTCACCCTAAAGCAAACAATTTCATCATTGGACTTATGCTTAACTATTAAGGACTAAAAACAAACAAATTTTTTTTTTGGCTGAAGGCCCCCCAATGGTCTTTCTACTCTGGCTGTAAAATTCTATGTTCTCACTGTGCGGGGTACTATCAGATTGGCCCCAGCGTTGGTCAAAGCTTGTAGATGCTCAGTATTGTTGGTGATACTGGACTCAAATTGATCCATGCGAGAACCTTCACTGCCTGATGCATCCATGCTTGCTAACCTCTTCTTAACAAGTCTTCCTACTTCTCTAACCCAACATATGTCTATGATGGGTTTTAAGACATGAGGTCAACATGATGCGTGTATGCATGCGATGCATGATGTTATAAAAACATCATATATCCTTCCGACCTTATTCCTCCCGCACTCATGGTAAGTCCATTTCTGTCATATGTATGGCTTATTTTATACACCAATGTGGGGTACACAAAATCATTCTCTCATACGCTACAAGGGTGAACATTGGCTACCTCAGTCCATTTCCATCGGTAAAAGACAAAGACCACCCATTTACAATATTCACTAAGCTTATTATGGGGATCGTGCCATTGTCTAGAAACAACGAATTGGGCCCTCGGTAATCACAGTTGTGGGGATGGACTTTGAGATATCCAAAAGTATACAAATATGGCATAACAAGGCGTACCCTTCCTGGATGAAAGCCAGTGCGGATATCAGACTCATGCATTTGGCATATTTGGATCATGTTTGGACCTTCTAAGCCCATCAAGGTTTTCATACAAGTTGGCCCGTTATCATTTTAAAGTGTTCAATCAGATTATCATGACGTTCAAACTTGTCCCAGTTGAAAAGGCCCAACAGGTTTACACTTTTGCAATAAGGTGGCTAAACAACTTCAAATGATAGGGGGCCCAAACACAAGGTGGCCCATCGTCATTTTGAAAACTTTGGTCCAATCATTATCAGATACAAACTCGTCCTAGTTTAAGTGGCCCAACAAGTTCGTATCCTATAACGAGAGGTCCAAATGGATCCAAATGATGAAGGTCTCAAACACAAGCATAAGGGTAGCTTCTATAGGACATATAACTATGGTTCATGTGTGGGCTTATAAGGGTATGGATAAAGGCTCTCGCCGGTGAATGGTTGCTCACAACTAGGTCTACCCACTCAAGGGTTTGAGTGACTAAGTGAGCGCGCCTTTTTTTATACCCTAGGGTACGTGCCAACAAGTGATGGTCATCACATAACGATTGACCGGTGCGTAATCACACGTGTATAACGCAAGCGCACGTATCATTCAAGTAGTATAAAAAGTATCGATCCCACGAGGACTTAAAATCTTTTGTTATCAATTTATGAAGTTAAATGTTTACAAGTATCTAATGGATTGATTGTTTGATTGGATGGTGACTTTAAAATTAAAACAAGTAAATAAAATTGCTTAGAAGTAGATTGAAGAATATTCAAATTTATAAAACTATCCAGGGTTGTGAATCATTCCAATATCTTTTTAAAAGATGAAATGGTTATTTTACATTTGTGTAATATATTGGTTTATTAACCTGGAACACGAAATTATGTAAAAGCCTCTTCGATGGTCAAATACAAATACCCAGTATAACTCAATTAATCATATTCCTATGTTAACCAAGTTATCTGAATTTATTAAGATTAAGTTCCAATTATGGCCACCCCCCTACAGGTATATTCCTATCCTGTAAGGAAATCTATTAAAGGGTTATCTATCCTCAAGGAAGATCGTGGGCTATTAAGTCTAAGGTCTTAAACCTAAAATCCATTTTCCAAGTTCATTTTAAGTTTACCAGTTAAATTTTATTAATGGCCAGTTAATAAAAAGTATTAGGATTAAGGCTCAATAAATAAACCTTTATATTACCCAAACTGTAATTTAACCCCTTATAAACCCGTGATATTGGATTTCATCACAACCCCAGATAACTGGCTTAGTTACAACACATATTTATGGGTAGTAAAAAACTTAAATAAAATAAAAGACATAAAGTAAAATACTGAAAATTAAATGCTGATAAGTAAATGCTGAAAGTAAATTACTGAAAAGTGAATGGTGAAAGTAAATTGCTGAAGGTAAATTGCTGAAAAGTAAATGCTGAAAGTAAATTGCTGAAAAGTAAATGCTGAAAGTAAATTGCGGAAAAGTAAATAAAGTAAAAGTACAATAAAAGAAAATGTTGAGGGATCCACTTTTATTACTTCTATTTTAGATATCTCCCTTAATATAATATATTAACTTTGCATGATAATTACCAACCAGCCATATAGGCGGTATCCAAATTAAGTCAAATTAATAATTAATTACCAAACGACCAATCAGGCGGTATCCAGTTTAGTCAGGTTAAAACCAATATAAATAATTACCAACCGACTAATATGGCGGTATCCTCGTTAAGTCAAGTTTTAACTAGTTTATATATTATAATTAAGGGAGATTAATCTAAATATTAGTAATAAAAGTTTTACATTTTACCCCATCAAAGGGGAGTTACCTCCTCATTACTGAAAAGTAAAACTGAAAATTAAAGAAGAAAGAAAAAGCATTGTGCGTAAAAGTAAATGCGGAAAGTAAAAACTGAAAAGTAAAGAAAAGAAAGTACGATAGTGGAAATTAATTATTGAAAGCTGTAAATAAACATACAAGATACAATCTTCTTAGTATTCTTAAGGAATTCCTTTAGAAGAAAGTATGAATTTACAAATGAAATGACTTGGTATTTATATGCAAAATTTGCCTCCATCAAATCATCCACCAAATCCATTATTAATTGCTCCATTAATTGCTCCACCAAATCTATTATTAATTGCTCCACTAATTGCTTATAATGTTTGGTGGTGTGATTTGATCTTTTTATTATTTATTTATTAATTTATTTTTTTGCTTTGAAAAATGATTGAAAATGACTTTAATAATTACACACAACACACTTCTGGATGGTTCATCAATTTCGAGCAATGAAATCTTCCGATTCGAAATTATTTTGTCTTTCAAAGTTGTAGATCTTTAAGTCTTCGTTAATCTAGAACTTGAATCAGCTCAATCCGATATTGAGGTAAAACGTTATGCCCAAATTACGACAGATGCTTAAAATTGGAATTTCCAAAACTGCTCTTCGTTTAAAACGCCTTTTCAAGTTTCCAATCTCCAAAATTAATATGTTAAGTCCAATTTTTACCCTTATTTGACCCACATTTCGTCCTAAATAATTTCATTGTGTCCCAATATTATTTTATCTACAAAATAAACTAAAACACATCAAAACGTTCATCAAACCCGAGAAACTAAACAAAATATTAAGTAAAAAAAAGGGGCGGTAAATATTGATATATTTTCCGCTCATCCCACCCTCAAACCTAACATTTTGCTAGTCCTTGAGCAAAACAATAAAATAAAATACAAGAAACAATTAAAATTAAACTAATCCACTTTCGTAGGGATCACGGTTGCATTTAACATATGCAACAAGCCTTTAAACCCCTAGGTGTCCCTAGTGGACGAGTTATAGTCTCGTGAGGGGTTACAGCAACGATACCCACAAACGTTTTACAAAAGTAAAAACATAATAAAACTAATGCACACAAAAGCCAAAAGACAAGAGAAAAGAGAATAAAGAAGTTAGTGACTAATCAGGTGAAACTTCTACTACAAGTTACTAGTTGTTTTCTTTCTTTCCAAATTATTGAATAAGTAAATTCTCTGATTATATTTACCATTCTCCATATGCACAGCCGACAAAATATTAATCAACTCATTTTTACCCACAACAGTCGCAATAGCAGTTAATAAGAGAGTAATATTTTTGTCCTAAAATTTTATCAGAATTCACACCTTTTTGCAGCAATGAGATAATTTTTCTGATTTTTCTGATTTTTTTCTTTGATTTTTAATTTTTTTTATTTATATACAATATCTTCCATCTATGTAGCGAGTGTTGGGTCGGTGGCTCCCAAAACAGTTGGCTTTAAGGGATTAGGTGTTAAGACACCCCTAAGGACTTAATTACTCAGACTTCAGATATTTATATTTTTGCAACATCCTTGATCCATGTAGCGAGCTTTGGGCCAGTGACTCCTAAACCAGTTGGCTTTAAGGCACTAGGTGTTAAAACACCCTTACAGACTTAATAACTCGGACCTCAGACGTTTTTTTTTTTACTCCATCACTTTTTGAGATGTTTTCTCCAATTAAATTAGAGCACTAAATATTACAAACTTTTCAATTACAACTCATGTCCGTATGTTACCATGCATGTTGATAATACCTGCCAATTGAGCATATGAAGATCCATTTTAGTAAGTATTATGGAGAATTCACAAATTAAAATAATTCAAAAGGAAATAAACAAAAATTAACTTGTTCCGAAATAGATTTTAGACACGTCTCAGGAGTGGAAACTCCTTACTCAGCTATCTCTTACCAATTTCACCTTTTTAGTCAAAATAAAAACACAAAAACGCAAAATATTTTTTTAATTTTTGAAAAAATTTCAATTTTTTTGTATTTTTCGAAAAATTTTGGACTAAAAATAAAAACAAGATACTGATCAACTAATTCCCTCCCCCAAATCTAAATGAGACATTGTCCACAATGTCTTAAACAATAGAAGAATAATTTAGAAGATAGTATCTGGTTAGCTGAAATTCTACACGAAAAGTTAAAGGTTAAGATCCAGATTAATCCGACGCCTCTTACCACGATCGTCCTCGGACCAATTTATCTTTGAAATGATAGGGTCAATTTGTGGTTCATAGACTATGATTTGGTCAATTAGATCTGGAGTTGTTCTGGCAGTAAAGAGGAGTTCTTTCATAGGTTTTGTCACGAACCCATTTCTCCGGGCATCATCAAGAAACACACAAAGAAAATCATAAAATCCTTCAACGTTGTACAGCCCAAGCGGTTTCTGGTGTATGTTCAAGTTTGCCTAAGATAATACTATAAAAATTTCCTCCAATGTACCCAAGCCACCTGGCAAAACAATAAAAACATCAGTACGGTTAATCATTTCTACCAGTCGTTCAGACATACCTGGCATAATTAACTCTTCTATGTTTGATGGTCAAATAAGATTTGCCTCCGCCAAGGGTTTTGGGATGATTCCCAAAACGTGACTGCCTCCCTCCTGTACAACTTTTGAAACGATCCCCATAAGTCCAAGATTGCCTCTGCCATATACTAAGTGCATATTCCTTGTAGCTAAGACTCGATCCATTTCCTGTGCTGCCTCTACGTATTGTGGCTTAACACCAACACTAGTACCGCAAAACACACAGATGTTTTCAACCCATCTTCTTGAAATGGCTTCCATGTTTTACTCTGGTGTCTTCAAAAGTGCAATGATGAGTTGAATTTATAATACCTGAAAATTGTGAGTAAAATAATAGCACTAGTACCTGCCAAATGACAATTATTAGTTAAATAGTAAAATAAATCGTGATAGTAAAAAAGTTTTGGATCCTGTTGGAGAAAATAAAAGAAAACAACAAAAAAAATTACAATTATTAGGAAAAGACAAATAGATATAATATGTACAAGAAAAGTAGCGACTTGATTGACGTTTATGCGTCAGAGACAAGCTTCCCATCCAATTTTCTTATAAATTGGCAAACAGGGTCTTTTTGAGTCAGATTCCCAAGACTTAACTGTTGTCTTTCTTTTTGGAATTGGGTATGTAATTTGCGAATAGCTATATGAACATATCCACTGGGATGCGTCTCAAGAGTCGAAGATATATTATCTACAGATTCCTTACTCAAGCCATCCCTAATGAATTTAATTTTATCTTCACGATTGTCAGACACCATTCCTAAATAACGACAACGAGTATTGCAATTCCAGCGTGCACATTTGTAACAAACACCCATTTTCTTAGCTCTACGTTTCTTTGCTAGGTGCTTCTTCCAAATCCTGGCAAATAAGAATTACAGGAATCAGAATACTCACCTGTTAATCGGACCCGTGCTTCGATTACCCAATGAATGTCATTAGGAATATCATGGATCATCAATAGTATCATCCATTCCAAGCGAGCTTTGTAGACTTTCATCAGAGAGTTTTGAGGGAGAGAAGGAAATTGCTTGTGAAGATTTGCGAGAATTTCTTCCATCCTGAAATGTCTTAATCTACAAAAACTAAACACACAAAATTAAATCACACCAAATCATAATATATACACAAATTACATGGGTTGCCTCCCTGCGAGCGCTAAGTTTAACGTCAACAGCTAGACGTGACTTCTCGAACATTAGGCTGGATCTGAAAGTGTGGCATTTTCTTTTTGTCGCTCAAATGATTCTCCCCAGTAGTGCTTGACACGCTGACTGTTAACCTTGAATGTGTTTTTGGTGTTGGGATCATTTATCTCTACGGCTCTACTGATAAAACCTTTGTGATTAGGAATGGACCTGACCACCGTGATTTTGCCTTGCATGGGAAGAATTTCACCCTTGATTTGTTTAACAGTACCTCCTGCCCTGGTTCCAGTTGTATGGGCACTAACTTCTCGTCATATTTCTTCTTGGACTTTTCTTTGTACAATTTGGCATTCTCAAAAGTCTGAATGTGAAATTCTTCCAATTCGTTGAGATGGTGGAATTGTTTCTCTTCTGTTGCTTGTAGTGCAAGATAGGCTTCTTCAGTACACAGTACGCTTTATCTTCAGGCTTCACAGACAGTTTGTCAGTAGAACTTTGCATTGCATTGGAGTTTTGGATGGTACTATGTATCACATCAAGTCTGAAACATTCCTCATTCTTTTCATCATCTGGGAAATTCATGGCCTTGAAAACATTAAATGTTACTTCTTGGTCTTGTACCCTCATGGTTAGTTCTCATTTTTGTACATCAATAATGGTTCGCATGGTAGCCAAGAATGGTCTCCCGAGGATGATGGGCACGTCTGCGTCTTCCTCCATATCAAGGACAATAAAATCTGCTGGGAAAATGAATTTGTCAACCTTGTCCAGCACATCCTCAACTACGCCTCTTGGAAATACGAGCATTCTATCAGCAAGTTGTAGAGAGACTGAAGTGGGCATTGTTTCTCCAATCTGCAATTTCCTGAAAATAGAAAAAGGCATCAAGTTAACACTTGTACCTAAATCACATAAAGCCCTACCAAAGTTATGTTCTCATATGATGCAAGGAATGGTGAAACTGCCAGGATCTTTCAACTTTGTGGGAAGCTTCCTTTGAATGATAGCACTGCATTCTTCTGAGAATGCTACTATCTCGTAATCTCCCAATCTCCGCTTTCGTGAAAGAATGTCTTTCATGAATTTGACATAGATGGGCATTTGTTCCAAGGCTTCTGTAAATGGGATGTTGATGTGCAACTTTTTGAAAATTTCCAAGAATCGAGCAAACTGCTTGTCGAGTTTGTTTTTCTGAAGTCGCTGTGGAAAATGTGGAGGTAGAGTGATTCTTTCTGGTTCTTTGTCTTTTGCTTTTTTTTCCTCCATCTGTTGTTTTTCTTCTTTTGGAATATCTTCAATTGTTGCCTTGATTCCAACAGATTTGTTGATTTCAGTACCACTTCTTAGCATGATGGCATGACATTGTTCCTTTCCCATGTTCCTTGGATTTGGCTCTGTGTTGCTGGGAAGATTACCTGGCGGTCTGTAACTCTGAGCTTTGGCCAGTTGTCCGATTTGATTCTTCAGTTGCTTTCCCCCAAAACTGCACTGACTACTGAATCATCTGAATGCATGTTTTGATGTCACACGCATTTGCTGGTAAAGGAGGAAGTACAATACAAGAAATGAAGCCGTCGACCACCGGAATGGTTCTGTCTCGAAAGGGTATTGGTGGTGAAACTTCCAAAGGTTCAGGTTCCATGTTGACTAAAGCTTCTTGGCCTTCTCGCATTTCCCTTCTCAACTGTCTGATGGTTCTTTTAATTTCAGGGTCAAGCGGTCGGAGTTCAAAGATTCTGGTTCGTCTCATGTAGTTTCTGAGAACCTGAAACACAAGAAAATAAAAACAATAAGTAAAAAGAAATTAGATACAAGTAACGTATCTAACCCCAAAACTAAAAGTGAAAGATAAATAAGTCCCCAGCAAGGGCGCCAAAAACTTGACCGGTGCGTAATCACATGATTATAACGCAAGCGCACGTATCGTTCAAGTAGTATAAAAAGTATTGATCCCATGAGGACTTCAAATCTTTTGTTATCAATTTATGAAGTTAAATGTTTACAAGTATCTAATGGATTGATTGTTTGATTGGGTGGTGACTTTAAAATTAAAACAAGTAAATAAAATTACTTGAAAGTAGATTGAAGAAAATTCAAATTTATAAAACTATCCAGGGTTATGAATCATTCCAATATCTTTTTAAAAGATGAAGTGGTTATTTTACATATGTGTAATATATTGGTTTATTAACATGTAACACGAAATTATGTAAAAGCCTCTTCCGATGGTCAAATACAAATACCCAGTATAACCCAATTAATCATATTCCTATGTTAACCAAGTTATCTGAATTTATTAAGATTAAGTTCCAATTATGGCTACCCCCGCCCGACAGGTATATTCCTATCCTGTAAGGAAATCTATTAAAGGGTTATCTATCTTCAAGGAAGATCGTGGGCTATTAAGTCTAATGTCTTAAACCTAAAATCTATTTTCCAAGTTCATTTTAAGTTTACCAGTTCAATTTTATTAAAGGCCAGTTAATAAAAAGCATTAGGATTAAGGCTCAATAAATAAACTTTTATATTACCCAAACTGTAATTTAACCCCTTATAAACCGGTGATATTGGATTTCATCACAACCCCAGATAACTGGCTTAGTTATGGCACATATTTACGGGTAGTAAAAAACTTAAATAAAATAAAAGACATAAATTAAAATACTGAAAATTAAATGCTGAAAAGTAAATGCTGAAAGTAAATTACTGAAATGTAAATGCTGAAAGTAAATGCTGAAAGTAAATTGCTGAAGGTAAATTGCTGAAAAGTAAATGCTGAAAGTAAATTGCTGAAAAGTAAATGATGAAAGTAAATTACTGAAAAGTAAATAAAGTAAAAGTATAATAAAAGAAAATGCTGAGGTAAAATGATCCACTTTTATTACTTCTATTTTATATATCTCCCTTAACATAATATATTAACTTTGCATGATAATTACCAACCAGCCATATAAGCGATATCCAAATTAAGTCAAATTAATAATTAATTACCAACCGACCAATCAGGCGGTATCCAGTTTAGTCAGGTTGAAACCAATTTAAATAATTACCAACCGACCAATATGGCGGTATCCTCGTTAAGTCAAGTTTTAACTAGTTTATATATTATAATTAAGGGAGATTAATCTAAATATTAGTAATAAAAGTTTTACATTTTACCCCAGCAAAGGGGAGTTACCTCCTCATTACTGAAAAGTAAAAACTGAAAATTAAAGAAAGAAAAGTAATGTGCGTAAAAGTAAATTGCGGAAAGTAAAAACTGAAAAGTAAAGAAAAGAAAGAGCGAAAGCGGAAATTAATTACTGAAAGCTGTAAATAAACAAACAAGATACAATCTTCTTAGTATTCTTAAGGAATTCCTTAGAAGAAAGTATGAATTTACAAATGAAATGGCTTGGTATTTATAGGTAAAATTTTGCCTCCATCAAATCATCCACCAAATCCATTATTAATTGCTCCACTAATTGCTCCACCAAATCCATTATTAATTTCTCCACTAATTGCTTATCATGTTTTAAGGTGATTTGATAATTTTTATTATTTATTTATTAATTTATTTTTTTGCTCTGAAAATGATTGAAAATGACTTTAATAATTACACACAACACACTTCTGGATGGTTCATCAATTTCGAGCATGAAATCTTCCGAATTCGAAATTATTTTGTCTTTCAAAGTTGTAGATCTTTGAGTCTTCGTTAATCTAGAACTTGAATCAGCTCAATCCGATATTGGAGTAAAAAGTTATGCCCAAATTACGACAGATGCGCAAAATTGGAATTTCCAAAACTGCACTTCGTTAAAACTCCCTTTCAAGTTTCCAATCTCCAAAATTAATATGTCAAGTCCAATTTTTGCCTTTATTTGACCCACATTTCATCCTAAATGATTTCATTGTGTCCCAATATTATTTTATCTGCAAAATAAACTAAAACACATCAAAATGTTCATCAAACCCGAGAAACTAAACAAAATATTAAGTAAAAGGGGCGGTAAATATTGATATATTTTCCTCTCATCAACGATCCACCGCCTTGAGTGAAAGCGACTTCATGATACATGACGCCATCGGGGTAAAAAGGGTATGCAAAATATATGAGACTTGGGTAACCAAAGCCAAAGCCACGGACACTACAAGGCATTGTTTCGGGGCCGATTCTTTGTCCCCAGTGGAGTCGCCATCTGTAGGAGTGAAGCGGGGTTTACCGCTATGCCTATGATGTTTGGCGACCACGACATTGTTGGAATCGAAGCCCGTAGAGAGTACAGAGTAGCCCGCGGGGGACTAAACCGGATAATAAAGGAGTCGCCACCCAATGTGAACTGGGAAATGATTTAAGGCCCACTCACCCCTCGCAAGGGAAGACCTCAAACTGTTGGGTTCGGAATGGTCCCTTACCTATGCCAGTATAATGGACGGGTTCACACAATGGTATAGCCAAGTCTTATGCAGTTCATGCAAGATAATTCAAATAAACACACATTTGCACACCCATAAACATTAATAGAAATAATAAGAGCATGTTAAATTAAGAAATACAAGGTGCGAAAGCAAGAATCATAATAATCAACAGCAAATAAAGCGTCAATAAATAAATGGTAAATAAAGGGGGGTCAATCATGCATATATGAGCGTTTCTCGAGTGGTACGTGGAGTTGTATCCCAAGTACAGACCGCACTACCGTCCATTCGGATTCAGCTACGGAATCTACATCTGGGTTCCATCCGATATACCACAAGGGATAATAACACACATAAACATTAATGCGATATAAATAAAAAATAGGCATGAAATAATATAATAATGCATATGCGGATAATCACAACATGAACAAATAAAATAAAGGCGAAACAAAAAATAAATAACGTACTAAATGCGAAATAATAAAATAACATTAAAAGTAAATAAACAAAAGGCTAAATAGTAAAATAAATGCGAAATAATAAAATAACAATGAAAGCGAATAAATAAATAAAAAGATAAATAACACTAAATAGATAAATAACACTAAATGTGATCAGAAATTTGGCCGTCTTTGATGTAGGACTTTGCATATCCGGCTGGACGTATTTCTCGTCCAACCCAGCATGCCGTGTCCGGAACTATAAAAATAAATAGGGTCCCCTTAGGTCTTACCTTTTAAGTTGCTTTCTTGAAAGTGCGTTAGTCCATCGCAGGAAGGATTGCTGGTTTGCTGTTTCGATATTTCTGCTCATTGCTTCACTATTTTCTGATTGCAAATTGTTGTTTGCTGTTTACTATTTCTGTTGATGTTTTTGGTGGTTTTGGGTTGATGTTTTGGTCGTTTTTCTTACTATTTTGGCTGGATGTTTTCACTATTTTGGCAGGTTGTTTTCACAGTTTTTCTTACTATTTTTGGCTCACTATTTTTGCAGTTTTGGTCACTATTTTTGCAGGTTTAAGGGCTGTTGTTTTCACGATTTAGTGGCTGCTATTTTGGGGTTGTTTTTGGTGATATAGGGCTGCTATTTTGGGTTTTCTTGGGTTGTTGTTGGTTCGGTTTTCTGGTTGTTTTCTTGGGTTTTTTTGGTGATTGTAGGGGCTTTTTAGGTGCTGTTTGTTCACTATTTTGGTGTTACTATTTTTTTGTTTTTGGTCCACGCTGCTTTGGTTGTTTCACGCTGCCTTGTTGTTTTTTGGTTCACGCTGTTTTGATTTTGCTTGCTCTAATTTCCCTTTTTTGTTCTTGTTCGGTTATTGTTTATATTTTTTGTTTGTACTTGGTGGCGGCTGCTTGGTTGGCTTTGGTGCTGTCGGTCATGGGTGATTTTTTGTTGATGAGTTGGCTGGTTTGGTTAGCTTTGGTGTTGTCGGTTGTTGGTGTTTTTTATTTGGTTGTGTTTGTTGGTTTGTGCTTGGTGTTTCGGCTAAGGGTTTTTATTGTTTGTTGTTTTTTGTGAATTACCATGTGTGTGTGTCTCCAAGGTGTGAGAAAGAGAGCCCCCATGTAAGTTTCGGTAATGGCTCTTTTTTATAATGCCAATGGGTCTCCAAATCATGGAAATAAATCATGTTGATTTGGGGAATAATTATTTTGGAAAGAATCTCATGAATTTTGGTGAGGATGGGAATCACAATCTTGTTAAATTGGAAGGTGATTTGAGGGGATTTTAACATGTATTTTACATGGGATTTTATTTATTTGGGAAGGCTTGGGCGTGTGCATGGGAGATTTTGGGCCTTGGGCGTGTACTGCATGGACTTTGTGTGGTGTTGGCGTGGGCATGGATTGTATGGGCTTTCATGGGTTGCATGGGTTTTGGGTCGAGGCTAAGGTTTGAAACAGAAACTGACTGAGCGAATCCGAGGCTGGCTAGGGAGTCTGAATCCAATGAGGTGCTAATTTTTAGATTTTTCCCTTTCGGTATTCGTTTCCCGCGACTTCTGTAACTTTTCGAGTAGTGCCTCCATACGAGGCTCATCATTGGGCTCATGCAAAAATACAGTGTCTAGATTTGGGTTTCCAGATAGCAAGCTAGTATTAGCATGAAAATTTTAGCACAAGCTATCGTTACATTTTCATAGTTAAACATATCTCCTAGTAGAACGCATTTTCAGTACGTGAGGCGTAAAAGTTTTGTAAAGAGTTTTAACGAAATTTTCAGACTTCAGTTTAGTCATAGTCTGAGTGTCGAACCAATGTATGAAATGTATTGATATGTTTGACGACATGTGCGAGTATTTTCCATATAGATGCGTTTGTTGAAACAGAGTATGGGTATATTTTGCATGTATTGGACGAGTGAGATGTCACCAGCTCGTAATGGAGTACGGTTGACTTTGCTGTTGTGTATGTGGATTATTTTATTGTATTGCATTGTATTGCATTGCATGACTTACATGATCATAAGGTTGATATGATTATGCATATGCATTTTGCATACCCAGAATGAGACATAGTGCATATTGACAGATACAGACCCATGACCATTGGATGTCGATGCGTAATGCCTTTGGATCCTGGTTATAGTGAATGAACACTCTTCTTTAAAGTTGATTTGTATGATGTATTTTACATATCAGACTTATTTTTACGCTGTTAGGGCGTTAGTTGATTTTATTATAGTTATTTCATGAAAGAAAATGTTTTATACAGTTTTGAGATTCAAAGCATGATTCTTATGCTTTCGAGGCATGGGGAAAACCCACCTCAGTATGTAACTTGATTCAGATATGGAATCGACGGAGAGAACATGTGCACATGTAGAGGACTGAGGGATGGTGATACGTAACGCCCCCATATCCTAGTTCAGGACTATAGATGACATATGCCTGTAGATCCTAGTTTCAAAGCTTAGATGGTAGCATAGATCTTCACCCTTAGTTCTAGCTCAGTGGCTTGGGTACGGTGATACGTAACGCCCCAAGCCCACTAGTTTCAAGGACATGAGTGGCATGATTTCGGGGACGGCGGTACGTAAGGCCCCAAAGTCATGGATTTGCATTTCTGGCTCTAGTTAGGGGTATGAGGGGACATCGATACGTAACGCCCCCATACGTCAGGTTTTTAGAGACATAGACTAGTTTTTCAAAAACAATTTTAAGAGATCAGTTTCAGAGAAAGTTTTCAGAACAGATCTTTCAGAAACAGATTTTTCAGAAACAGATTTTCCGAAATGGATTTTCAGAGACAGATTTACAGAAAATGATGGTTTATAAACGAGTTTTCAAGAGAAATAGTTTTAAGGGAATCTCAGAGATTTACAGACAGAAAAGGATTTCCAGAAAAGTTTCATAGGAAGAGATTTGTTTTCAAACAAGAAAATATTTTTCAGAATGATTGGTTTCTTGAGATATTTTCTTTGATATGGAAATTTGGTGATATCTAGTTCAGATTTGATGAGTAGCATCGTAGTATGCTATGAGTATATGCCTTGTATAAGTTGTGTGATGAGATGCATGATCGATTTGTGATATTAATGTGAGGGTTGAGTGTTGGGTGTTTACCATATTTAGAATGCAATTGTAAGGATTCCAATGAATGGAATCAAGCATCGGTATCTTATACTATATAGAGGTCCAAGGCTTCAGCTCTGTGTTTCAGTAGAAGTTTTACAGCTCATAGATAGCTAATGCATATGTTTTAGCTCACGTAATTCATATGAAGTAACCGACCATAGTTTAAGCTGACTAAACCACCACGGGTTTGGGATGGCTTTAGACACAGGTTTGGGTGGTTTGGTAGGTAATAAGTTAGTTCTGGTTAGGAGAAAATCTAATGTTGTAGTATATAAAGTATAGCTACAGTGTGAAAAAGAGTATGTACGTACGTGGATGAATGATTCTTGATTGGTGTATGAGAGATTTCAGAATTTCGTAGATGTGAGGTTTAGTGTGAAATCGAGAAGATAAGTTCATTATATTATTGCATTCAGTTCAATGAGTAAAGTATCCAAGTATAACATAAGTAAATGGTCATTGGGTAAGGATATGATTTATGAGATTGTGTATTTACATATACACTACAAGAAAATACAGAATTAGCGACGGAAATTAGCGACGGAATAATCCGTTTCAACATTTAGAAACGGAATAACGACGGAATTGAAATGGATTACAAAATTAGCGACGGAATTTAACGACGGGATAAAATTTCGTAGCTAATAATGGCGGGAATGAAATTCCGGGGAAAAAAGCCACGGAATAGCGACGGATTTTTTAATCAATCTCTATAAATAGCGACGGAATTAAATTTCCGTCTCTAAATAGCGTCGCTGTCGTTTTGATCATTGTTTAAACCCTTCTCTTTCATTTTTTCTAAATCAAACAACGACACAGCCGAACCCTAGACCAAAATCCAAAATCAAACCAAAGCCTAGTCGAACCATAACCCGTTCTCGCCGATTCCAGCAAATCCTAACCAACCAATGGTGATAAGAAACCCTAGACCAAGATCAATTTGAAAGGAAACCCAAAATCCAAAATCAAATCAAAACCCAGCCGAATCCTAGATGATAGATTATTTGATACAATATAAAAAAGCCACTGTAATTTTCTTTTGTTTCCATTTCCAGGTAATAAGCATGAGAATCTAACGATTTTTTTCTTTATTTATTTTATTTTCAATTTTTTTTTAATGTTCATAAATGTGTTGATTTCAAAGTTCTTATTTAAGCAATGGTTCATGCTTCAGGAGAAAAATATACTTTCGATCTGCTTTTATCTAATTTGCTTGATCCCATTATCCAGGTACGTTTACGTTTTTCTGTATGATACTTTCAATTGCATTATATTCAGTGGCAAACTACTTTTGTCTACATGACACTGAAAAATTATGAAACAATAATTTTTTGTATTATAGTCAGGTCTTTGTTATAGAAATCTGGTGCTTTTTGTCATGATTATCCTTGCTCTACAAACAAATGTCGCCTAGGAAAGTGGGATAAAGAGGTTTCACTATATACCTTCTAGTGGTAGTATTTACATTGGAACTGAAAACTGGAAGCTTTCTGAATATCTCAGTTTGTATTTAGCTCTAGAATATCTCAGTTTCTGAATTTGATGTGAGCTGAATAAATGTCTTCAATTTTCTGTGGCAAGTTTTACGATATTTTTAGCTACTATTATGTTGTGGTTTTAGGTAGATATGTTCTTACAAATATTTGAGCCATTCTTTTATAACTCTATTGTAGAAGTAGCAATTGTATGATTGACCACCGTGTGTGCTATTGGTAATGTAATGGTTATCAATTTGGTTTATGTTAGGATTATTGTGACAAATTCTCTGGACATTTGAAGAAACCCAATATATTGACCACTGTGTGGCTAGATCCTTGGACGATGCTTATGAGCTAATTTACAAAGCAATTATGGATCCTAAGAGTGGCTATCCAGACCCGAAATCGCTAGCAAGACATCCTCCAGATCACTTAAAAGGTGGCTGCATGCAACAGAGGAAGAAGTTGTCTTTCTTTTTAGTGAAGATTGGCTTGTTTTGTTTCTTATTATTTTTGTAGCATGAGGAGAACCCTTTCAAGATACAACAAGTGTTTGGATACATCGGAGGCTGCTGTGGTTGTATACAAAACAGAGGTACTATTTGATACATGATTACACTTATGAAATTTGGTTTGACTTGTGGCAATAGTTGATACATAATTCTATATAAGACGATAACAGAGCACTCATGAAGAATTGCTTTTAAGTTTTCTCTGTGGTATATTTGTTGAGCAATTGTTTGCAATTGCTGATTAACATATATTCATGTTTGCAATTGATGCTACCAACTGTTCTTTTTTCTACGCAGAAGCAATACTCGAAGGAGGTGGATGGTTTAAATTATTTTAGTTCATTAAATAATCTTTAATTATAGGATATTGATAATTATAGTAATGGGGTGCAGTGTAAATTATGTTTAGTTGCATTGTTTGATTTTTTTTTTTTTGCATTTTTTATTCTGTCAAAGTATTGCTATGCATTTTGTTTAGTAGCAGCCAGCTTTTTTGTTTAATTTTGTTTTCATATTAAATTAATTTTTATATTTTATTTTAAGTTATAAATAATTTATTATTTACTACAAAATTTCCAGTGTGGGGATATTCTCTTTGATTTGGTACTAACCGTGGAAGCTTTTATGGAGTTTGGCAGGATGAAGACAATGGAGCAGGGTATTTAGTTCAGCCAATTCAGCAGGCTGAAGAACATGATGCTGGAGTCGGTGGTGATATGGACGCTGGTAATGATGATGATGATGCTGAAGAGGAGGAAGAAGTTGAAGATGATGAAGAAATCCATGATCTGCCACCTTAAATGGGAGATTTGCTGAGGAAGCTTACAAAGAATTCCCTAATTACTTTTAAATTCAATATTGTTTGTAGTACTTGATTAACTTATGTGTATTTTTTTTTTATGTTGTACTTTTTTAAACTTTATAATATTTATATAATAAATTTTTTATTTACTATTTGTTGTGTTTATTTTATAATTTAAGTCATCAATATATTTATTTTATAATTTTACTAATATTAATAATATTGTTAAAATAAAATTTCTTTCTTAAAAAATTAAAAAAATAACAATTTTATTAAAAAATAATAAATTTCCTAGGAAATTAGAAACGAAAATAGAAACGGATTCCGTCTCCAATTAGAGACGGAATTATTCCGTCGCTATTTAGCGACAGAATTATTTCGTCTCTATATTGAAACGGAAGTTTTCGTCGCTAATTAGAGACGGAATAAATTTCGTCGCTAATTAGAAACGGAAAATTCCGTCGCTAAATAGCGATGGAATAATATTCCGTATCTAATTTTAGCGACGGAAATATAAATTCCGTCGCCATTTTTTTTGCGACCAAGGGAATAGAGATGGAATTTTTCCGTCTCTATTCCGTCGCTAACTGTACAGTAGCGACGGATTAGCGACGGATATTTCCGTCGCTATCTCACAGTTTTCTTGTAGTGATATTTGATTTCTATTTAAGTTCTTGTTGTCAGTTGTCACTTGATATATTTACATAAGACGTGAGTACTTACTGAGCTTTATAGCTCACACTCCGATTATTTTCTAGTTTTGCAGGTTCACATTGGACTTAAAAGCTAGAAGATTTTCTTTGACGGCTTGCAGACAACGGATCACCTTGATGTAGTCAAGGCGGTCTTGAGTCATTGTATGGTTCTGGATGTGTAACTAGGCTCCCACAACCTTAGTTTATTTATTTGTATCATATGTGTAGTTTTAATCGTGCTAAGCATGTAGTTATTTGTTTTATGTCAGGCCAGAGGCCTATTTACATATGAGTTGAGATTTATCGGGCCAGAGGCCTATTTGCATGAGTTGAGATGATTGATTTTGGATTTAATATCAGGACACCTCGAGGTGCTGGACTTGGATCCAGGTTTCAAGATTTTTAGCAAAGGTCATGCCGAAATTTTAGTAGAAATAGAGGCTTATGGAGATGGGATTTCTTGTCTCCTACCGGTAGCATCCTGGCTTCGGGTGAGATATTACATTATATTGGTTACGTCGAAATTGTCCCATCAGTATTAGTATTAGCATGCATTAGTTTTAGTTCTTCATAATTCACAGTTCATTCATAGACTTACAGTTCAAGAATTCAGCATCTCCACCAGTTATGTTTTCAAATTAGACCTATCAGTCCCAAGCTAGTTATGAAACATACATGTCAGTTTTCAAAACTTATTTTTCAGTTTTCAAAATTATGACATGATTTATATTTTGATCATTGGAATTGACTGATCATTGGAATTGACGGATACAGCAGACATGTGCACATGTAATTTCAGGACTAGGGGGACAGTGCTACATGACGCCCTTAGATCATAGGTTTTGGGTCAGGATGATAATATTGATTATCGCTCCTGACTCTAGTTCAGTGACTTGGGGGACGGTGATACGTATCGCCCCAAGGCACTAGTTTAGACGTATTTGGGGGACGTCGATACGTAATACCTCCATGCGTCAAGTTTTTGACCAAATACAATAGCCACTTGCACATGTAGTTTTAGGATTAAGGGATAGTGCAACATGACGCCCCATAGATCCTCATTAAAACTCACCCCCACTCTATAACTTTTGCAGGACATTCTATCTGGTGAGTTATTGTCAACCTTGGAGACATAAGCTGAGGATAAGTAACACTGCAATCACTAGGGTTTATTCGGTCCACCATGCACAGTGTGCAGTCGTGCATTCATATAGAATGCAGATGGTGTCTTTTTGTTAATTTGATAATTAAACATGTATGAGCACAAACATGAATTAAAATATTTTAGTAATAACATATATTTATTATGTTTTGGGCAAGATGCCATTGTTCATTATTATTGCATATGTCTAGTTGTTAAATGACAAAGCATATTAGAGTTTGAATTTTATAAAGTGTCAGCTAGAGGCTAAAGATGATAATGGGATTGTTGGGATTTTCGGGGTGTGCGGTGCGGAAAAGCAACTGTTAGGCGAAATCGACTCATAAAATTTTTATTAGTCCGGATGAATAATCGATATCGTATACCGATTATGCATCCTTATTTTGCCACAATCACTCATCAATATCAAATATTAAGAGTGATTATGCAACAGACATTGGGGATAATATTTTCCGGAAACACTTTTAGCGGTTACATGTTAACCGATTTACTGGTTCACCAAATCAGACGATCGGGATAACCGGACTACCGGTTCAGATCTAGAACGGATCATCCTACTAATTAATAAAGTAATATGGTTACTATAGCAATGGTTGATTACTATAATTTCAGTAAATGACAGTTTTGGCTCTAGTGCAGCGTTTGCCAAAAATTCCCAAAATGGTTCCGAAAATTCAGAAAGCTTTTCTACACACTGTAAACACTAATAAAAAGCATTAATTTCAGAAAAATTACCATTTACCAATTGTACGATTTTATGAAAAATTCCAGAAATGCCTCGGAACAATTCCAAAAATTCCAGACGTTTTCTATGCATTATACACACTAATACAATAGTTTGAATATGGTAGCAATCATAAAATAACAACAATTTCAGCAAATTAAAATTTTACCCCTAATGCGGTTTTACGGAGAGTTCCCAAATTATTTTCGGAACAATTTCAGAAATTTTTCTTACGCATTATTACATATTTAATTTCATCCACAACATCTCAATTTCATAAATTAAGTCATAATTGAATTAATTACATAATTAATCAAATTAACTATTTAATTAATTCAAATTCATGCACTTTTAAATCCCTAATTACTAATTGAGAGTCCACCACTATAAAACAACTCTATAATATTTTTAGGTCACCAAGGAGTGGCTCAGGGAACTCTAGAATGGTAATTTTGTGTCCAACACAATAATTAAGCCTAATTACACTAATTAGCCTAATTTATCTACACATGTGTGCTTAAGGATTTCAATCAAGGTTTCTACAAAAATAATAACAATAATTATCAAAGAAACATAATCACATCATATGAAAACCAAATGGAAGCTATGTAAAATTATTTCAAAAATATAATAATTTGTTTTACCACCATTTGTTTCCTTGATAAGCACTAGCTTTAGAGTTAATTATTAAACCCTGATTGTTAAACCCTAAGCACTCTCAAGCCAAAGAAAGACGAAATTTTTTTTTCTCACACTCAACCATTTGGCTGAAACTTGGTCTTTTAATAGGGAGGGGTATTTTTATAATTTTATAACATTTATAATATTCTTAAAATCTTGACACATGTCCCAAATTTATGGCTAACATTTAGTCAAAATTTGATTGTTATCCATATTGGATATTCCATGAATATCCACTTCTAGAAACTAAATTAATTAATTAATTTTTAATTAATTATTATTAAAGTAATACATGTGTCAAACACATGTTAATTCCACCAAAAATAAATTAAAATTCACCATTTATCAAATAAATAATTCTAATTAATATAATTCATGTGCCAAAATTTTAATGTATATCTAATCAAATTATGTATCAAATATAAATAAATATTAGTTATAAAAATACCCTGAAATGTGTAACATTACGAATGATCAAATTATTCGTAATTAATTACCCTAATGCCGTATGAGTATATTTTAAGGAGTTTTGTTATGGGAGGCTTTGGGGTCCAAAGGTACCGATTCTATTCATGGTGTGGAAGCTGCAACAAATCTTGGTAAGGAGGTCGTGAATGCACTCAGTGAGGATGATGTTTCACCCATTTCTAATGTTAACTCTTCGCCATTGAAAGCTGAGGATTCTTTAGAGAAGAAAAAATCGGGTCAGTGTAGTAAGAATAAGAAGGCCTCTGGTTGTAAGAGAGGTCGGAAGAGTCAATTCACCTCGATGGGGTAGATGAAGCTGATTTGTTGTGTTTGGTTTTCCTCTCTTATTTTTTTTTAATGATTGTTGGAGGTTGGAATATTCGGGGTCTTAATGAGCCTATTAAGTAGGTTGAAGTTCATAGGTTTTTCGTGATGAGAATCTTTCATCATGTGGATTGGTTGAGACTAAAGTTAAAGATGGTAATCTTCAACATGTATCTCGTGCTATTAATCCTTCTTGGAAGTTTTTTTATCATTCGAGTGTTATTCCTTTTGGTATAATTTGGGTTTATTGTAACCCTTCGGATGTGGATGTTATTGGTATTTGCTCATCTCCTCATGTAATTTATTGTTGTGATTCAGATGTTTCTTCTGTTTGGAGTTGTGTGGCTACGATATTTTATGGAGATTGTAGTTATGAGAAGCGTCGAGAGCTTAGGGCTGAATTGGTCCGTAGTAGTAGTGAGTTTGACACTTCTCTGTGGCTGGTAATGGGTGACTTTAATGTGATCTGTAATCGTTTTGAGCATAGTGGTGGCAGTTTGGATTGGCCTTTTTGGATGGATGAGTTGGCCCTCAGATCATTCTCATATTGTGGCTTCAAGTTTCATTGGCGTTGTTCTAATAACCGTTTTTCCCATTTTTATTTTGCAGATGATCTCATGATTTTTCGAGCGGAAGAGGTTTCAATTTCCATAGTTAAGGATTGTCTTCATCAGTTTATTGGCTTGTCTGGTTTTGTTTCTAATCCAGCCAAGAGCCAATTGTTCTCTAATGGTATTTCCTCAGCCTATAAGCACTGGTTACTCAGTATTTTGGGTTTTTCAGGAAGGTATGCTTCTGGTGAGTTACTTATGAGTTCCTTTGATTTCCTCAAAGCTTAGGGCTTCCGATCGTAGCGCATTATTGGCCGAGCTAAGAATTGGAGCTGTAAGACTCTTTCATATGCGGGGCATCTCCAACTAATCAAATTAGTGTTGTTCTCTATCCAAGTGTATTGTTCTTCTTTGTTCATCTTGCCTAAGACGGTTATTAGAAATGTGGAGGCTACTCTGAGGACGTTTCTATTAAGTGGTAGTGAGCTTGTTTCTACATGGGCAAATGTGGCTTTTGATAGAGTTTGTCTGCCTGTGGAAGAATGGGGTTTGAGGATAAGAAGTTAGAGCATTGGAACAAGGCGACTATTATCAAGTACTTGTGGTTTCTTTGTTCGGGTCAGGACTCTTCTTGGTCTACTTGGGTCAGAACTTACTTGTTAAGGGGGTGGAGTTTTTGGGAGGTGACATGTCATTGGGATTGTTTATGAAGTTGGTGGAAAATTTTAGATCTTCGCTTTTTGGTGCATCAGAGGATTAGGTTTTGGATTGGGAATGGTGAGAAGCTTTATTGTGGTACGATAATGGGCATCTTATCGAACCAATTATGGATACCATGGGCGAGAGAGTCATATATGATTCGAGGTTGGATAGAATGGCTTGGGTGGCTGCTATTGTTGAGGGTAATTGTTGGCATTGGCGTCCGGCGAGGTAAGCTGCTCTTCTCCAATTGGCTCGTTCCGTGCCTTTGGATTTTGTCCCTTGCAGTACGAATGAGGATGTGCTGTGTGGGAGGATGATCATAAGGGTTCATTTTCGATCAAGAGTGCTTAGGAGGCTTTGAGGGTAAAGAGTACTATGGTGAGTTGGTATCGGCTTGTCTAGTTTTGAAAGGTCGTTCAAAGATATGATTTCATGCTTTGGCTAGCGATTCAAGGAGGCCTTTATACCCAGGATCGGTTGATGGCATTCGGCATCTCGGGTTACTCTATATCTGTGTTTTGTGGTCATTCGGGGGATGATGTATATCATATTTTCTTCCAATGCCTTTTTTCCTCTCAGATCTGGTCGTCTACCTTAGCTAATTGTGGTTTAGTCTGATGCTCTCGTGATTGGATGCAGACTGTCAAATAGATGGAGTAGTATAGTAGTGGTTCTTTATGTCATTTTCTTGTTCTGCTTTGTTTTGCAACATCAGTTTACTTCATATGGGGGATAGGAATGCTCTCTTACATGATGAGCCTTCTAGCCTCTATAATATTATCTTGACCAATATTGTGTTTTTGTGCGGACTCACGCTAGCTTGTTTAGAAAGGTTAAGCCTTCTCATGATAATAAATAACTTCATCATTCTTGGCACCTATCTCATGATATCTTTTGATTAGGCTTTGCTTGTACTTTAGCCTCTTGGCTCTTGTTCTGTAACTAGACCCGGCCGGCGGTTTGGTTTCGGTTCGGAACCGAACCGAACCGGCCGATTTTCGGTTCCACACTGAAGTGGAACCGGAACCTTGAACCGAACCGGAACCGACCGGTTCGGTTCGAACCATTTTTTTAAAAAAAAATTCGAAAAAAAATTAAAATAAATGAGATTAATTTAATAAATAAATAAAATTAGTACATTGAAGAGCTTGAGCTTAAATTTTTAAAAATTTAAGTTGTCTACGTATCCTCCAGGGGTTAGAGGAATTAAAGCTCACGTAGTTCCATTACAATTTTAAGATTTTTCCCCTTTGTAAATTTACAATTTTATAATTATCAATCATCATTATCAGTTGATCCTTCAGCTCTGGTTCCGCTTGCACTTGTTGTTGCAGATGCATTATCGAACAAATCTTCAAAATCATCGGGGGCATCTTTTTGTTGTCTCAGATCAGCTCAAGTACAATCATCAACACAAGTTGTTGCTTCTAGAGTGCTTGGATGTAATGAAGATCGTCTAGCTTCCAATATATTGCCTCCAAAGCTGAAGGCTTGCTCAACCGCAACGGTGGAAATAGGTGATGCCAATATCTCTTTAGCAATAATTGATAAAACATGATATATATTTTGATGTCGGTTCCACCAGTCAAGGATTTTAAAATTTTTACTAACTAAACTTTCAGTAGGAAACTCAAAATTTGTAGATAAATAATTATCTAATTCGGGGTTATTAGTTGTCGTATCCCTAACTTTTTTATTTCGTTGCAATAACCAAAGATCCCATGTGCTAAGTCTTGTTTGAATTATCAGTTCGCTACTACTAGATTCACCTAATGTTCCTAAGTTATATCTTACAATATAATCAATAAATAACTCAATTAAATCATTTCTTAATTTCGTCATTAATCTTGTAATATCAATTTCATCTAATATTCCTAAATAACCATAGTAAGCTTGTAAAGCACCATTCAAACCTTCTAATTTAAATCTAGGATAAAAAACAGCAGCAATAAGATAATGTAAAGAAATTTCTCTAAAATAATTCAATCATTTTACCTTCATAACAGTAATGGCTTCTAATAAAACAATATCATTAGGATCGCTACTTTCAGCATGTTCATCGAGAGCACCAACAATATTCAAGCTTTCAAGAAGAAATAAATGTGCTGTTGGATAATAAACACCGCTAAAAATTATAGTAGATTCATTAAAAACTTTTAAAATATCTAAAATATTTTCACAAATATCCCATTGACTAGGATAAAGTGTGACATTTTGAACATGTTGAGAAAAAAAAACTACATAATACATCTTTGTATTGAAATGCTTGACATAAAAGAAAATAAGTTGAATTACAACGTGTTGGAACATCTCTTGAAAATTTAATCGGTTTAATACCATTTATTTTACAAAACTTCGTCCATTTTCTCCTAACTTGAGAATATGACCAAATACAATTAAGTTCCATTTTAATAGGATCAATAAAGGTGATAATAATTTTAGACCGTCTTGAATACATAAGTTAAAGACATGACATGTACAACGAATATGAAAAAATCGACCCTCTAATTGTTAAATCATTGATGGATGCAGTATTTGCAGATGCATTATCAAATCCAATTGTTAAAATTTTATCTACTAAACCATATTCATCAAAAATTACCTTCATCATTCTATAAATATTTTGTGCAGTATGTTGGTCATCAAAAACTCTAAATGCAATAAGTCGTTTTTGCATGGTAAATGATGCATCAATCCAATGACAAGTCACACCATGTATGAGTGTGTTTGCCAATGGTCACTCCAAATATCAGAACATATAGAAATACTACATTTCATATCTTTAAATATTTCATTTAAAATAATTTTACCATCTTTATATAATTTAAAAATATGACGTTTTGTTGTGTTTCGAGTCATTCTACATGCAGAGGATTTAAAGCATTATACACGTAATTAGTAAAATGAAGTTTTTCACCAAAGCTTAAAGAAAGATGTGCCATACAAGTTAATTTCGCAGATTCTTCTCTATTTTTTACATCAAAATATTTAAATAAATCTACAGCACTCATACCTCTACTAGATGATGCGTACCTGGCCATTTGAGTTTGCGTCGTATCAATTCCAAGTTCAACCGGATGATGTCTTTCCATGTGCTTGATCATATTGCCGTATCCACCAGAAAATTTGTAGGAAACCCCACAATAGTTGCAAATCGCTCTTGAACTGTCATCGTTTAACTTTTCTAAATGAAAATGAATTTTTAAAACATCCGAGGAACGAGCCTTAACTTCTCTTCTTCGTGATTTTGCACCGACACTAGGGCCGCTCTCTTGGGTTGACATATTTGACATGATGTTCTCATATGAGCTTGCCATTTTTCGTTTAAGAAATAAGTAAGAAAAATAAGAAAATTGACTAATTGCGAATGATAATAACTAATTGAATTGAGATTGAGAATAAGAGAATTGTAGGAATTGAGAGAGTTGAGAATTTGGTGTGTTGAAATAATGAAAAATGAATCCTATTTATAGAGTTGTAGAATTTTTTTGATACTAAAAATGCCCCTAAATATAACCGTTTTATTATGGATATATTAGGAATTTATAATTTATAATTTTTTTTATGCCTTAACTGATTTTTTTTTTATTTTGAGGGCAGGGAGCCAACGGGTCTATCTGTAACTAGGAGAGCTTGTCCTATTTAGCTCTCTAGGGTATGCCTTTGTACTTTTATTGTTCTTTTGGTTAATATATTTACCTTATTCCAAAAAAAAATTAGCAGGACTCTCTAAGTTCAGATGTATATGTCACATAAATAATTTTTGTGTCTGTAATTCCCCCACTCGTAAATTACGACCACCACAGATAAGCTCGCTGAAATATACAAGTCGAGGTCATCTCATACGTATATTCCTCCCATCATTGGCCATCCAAATTATACTGGAGATATAGATTAAACATCAAATCTCCGTCATGTATAATTTTATATGTTGCAATATATAATCGTGATTCTATACACAGATACTCAGAAAAAGTTCCGCAGTATACCGTCGCCATGGATTTTAGAGTATCACAAAGTGGATGCCTAAATACCGTATACGGGACTGACGGATCCTCTCTGGATACATTACAGGACATCAAGAGCATCAGTCCACACCCAACAGACATACGGTGGTCTGATCTAAAAAGATCATTGACGTGACTGTCGTCAAAGTGTAGAGGATAGCTCACACATCCACAATGGTATCTCAAGTTGAAGGACCAATATATTACTCGACTAGAGAAAATTCCTATTAACGTAGGTGTACCCTCTATTAGGAATCTTCCGGTGAGTCATCCAGTACTCATCCAATTAACACTTACATGTCTATATATGAGTCTCAAAGACTCATGGTTCACTAAGACCAACCACCAGATCATATTATGGTATATACGACATGTATTGGTCTTCGCGATTTCACTGATCGATCTGTGTCAATTAATCTTGAACATGAATTTTATTTGAGAATATACATGGTAGTGACAACCCCGGTGCCCATTACAAACCGTTGGTTATAATGACGTGATTACTATATATTCTCGGGTCTTTATTTAATATATACAAAAGACAATAGGGTTTACCATATACAGAGTAATATTATGGAAGAAGGTATTGCTCGTATTCATGAACATGTCAGAAATATGATCCGGACTGGTGCTCAGAACACCAACCCCAATAGGGATCCATCATCTGCTGGTAATATCTCCAGACTGGGGATGTTATAGGCAGGTTCTGGTGTACCAAAATCATAGATATTTTACAGATAGTTTTCACTAGTTACCTATCGGAAAAAAAAAATTTAAAGGTTTCTCTATAGGCAAAAAGAAAGGATCTTGATCCCGGCGTTAAACTGTGTTCTTTGTCCTCCACTTTTCTTCTTGTTGGTTTTCCTCTCTTTGCTCCAGAAGTTTTAGTTTAGCCCCCCTCCGTTATTCTTCTATAACTTTTTTATATAAACTGGTAGAGGTCTTACCTATCTCCTACCTCATAAATGATTTTTAATTTAAAAAGAAAAAAGAAAAAAAAAACCAGACCCGAACCCCTTGACCATATACCATAATTTCTAAACCTTAAACCCCTAAACCCGAAATCTCAAAACCCTAAACCCCAAAACACCAAACCCCAAACCCTTAATCTAAAACCTGTAACTCCAAACCTTAAACTTCTAACGCCTAACCTAATCCATTAAACCTGAAACCCTAAATCTTATTATAACCCAAAAAACCGTGAACCATAAATCCTAAATTCTCTAGTATTTTTCTTTTTATTAATTTATAGATCAAGTAAGATCTAGCTAAACCCCTATTAAAAATCCCTAAACTTTAAACCTTGAAGGTTGGACCTTAAAACTTGAATTCTATACTCTAAACCCAAAAACTATTTTCACATTTTCTATCTTCTCACAACATTCTCAATTGGGAAATCACATTGCAAATATAATTTTTATGACGGGTTTACCGCAAACACATGTTAGAAATGTCGCAACCACCCATCACAAATGCCTTAAATTTGCGACATAATTGCTTTTCAATTTTTAATTACAACAGGGTGTCATAAGTGCCCATTGTAAATTAAAAAAATACAGCTAGCATAGTTCTGTGGCAGTATTCATTCCCATGGAAACTGTACGGGCCAAATTTGGGTTAAGGACCCAAATATCATTACGTCTCTAGCCCACTTATCAGACTTGTCGCCAAGGCCTAATCCACACGAATTCTAATTACTAAAATATGAGTCTACACAGGACTCATATGTAGGGCCCGTAAGCCCGTATACTCGCAAGGGTAGGAGGCCCATACAACCCAAAAGGCCTCCAGAGAAACCACAAACCATGATAGTCATAATCCTTTTCCATCAAGGAAACTAAGTACTTGGGTCACTCCAAGTCTAATTGGGATTACACTTAATCCCAGGACATCTAGGTACTCCTAACTCAATCCCAACTCCACAACCTTCTCCTAAAAGAATTGGAATTCAACTATTCCAAGGAATCCTAAGCCAATTAGAAGGCTACTTCATTGCCTATAAAGGGGAGGGGTCTAAGAGATTGAGGCACTCAAGATTCAACACTCAGAACTCGAGTTCTAACTCAATAACTCAAGATTTAGCTCTCGTACCCTCGCGTTCTCCATATACACGGGCCTACCGCCCTCATGACAATCAAACGAAAAAGACCAAGGTAAACCTTAGCCTTGATCTTCCCTCTTTTCATTCATCATCATCACTGACGTGAGCATCAGAGTGCCTACGGTGTCCACCACATCGTTTGGTCGCTACTCTACACTTTGTTTACCTTTGTTTTGCTGGATCGTTTGATCCCCCAAAATACAAATTATTGATTGTAGGCCAAAGGTGATACTGCAGGTAGGCCACCGAACAATGAGTCAAAGGCCAGCCATTCGATGGTGACCAATGTCTTACTGGGGGACAGAGAGACTACCTCATGATTAACTTAGCTAAGACTTTTGACAAAGTTTCGAAAAATTATGTTTTGCAAAGAGACAATCACAAGGTGAAAGATTACACATAAAAGAAAAGGCCAGTCTTCAAGGTCTTGAGTATTTGGAGCATCGGCGGTAGGAACATCACCTGCAGGAGCATCATTGATATCATCACCAGCTGGAGCATTCAAGATTTCAGTAACTGGATCTCCCATTGGAATTAGAATCTCCTCTCTCATTCGACTAGAATTCTCTCCAATCCAAATAGCCTCTCCCCCGGCTACATTTCTTTCAGATGCGATGACCTTCTCGTCTCCTATAAGAGCATATCTCTCTCTCTCTCATTCCTCTCTTTCTGTCGATGAAGAAAGCCCAAGTTCCATCTTCTCTTGCATCATGATCCACTTCATGGGAGTCCAAAGGACGTGCTCCCTAACGAGATAATGTCCCATAAGAATGCTTCTCTCCTTCATTATTGCCTCATAGGCAACCACTTCCAGATGATAAACTAGATCATTCTTCTCCCCCTTCAAGATCTCCATCCCCTAATTATAGGCCTCAATCCCAACCTTCAATGTATTCATCTCTATATTCAGGGTCACTTGGGTAGCCTTGAGCTCGTGATTAGTCTCTTTTGTTCTTTTCTTGGAAGCTTCGAGCTCCGTCTTCAACTCGACATTCTCTTTCCTTATAATTGTACTAGATTTCTCCAAATCCATCATCCATATTTAGCTAGACTTAACCTAATCTTGTTGGAAAAGGTTACATTCTAAAGCCTTCAAAGACAAATGGGTTAACCAGTTATAAACACAAAAGAATGATAGACATAGGAAATATTTACCTGATAAGTAAGGGACAAATATCTCATGATCGCCTCCAAAGGGCCATGGTCAGTCAGTTGACTCTCGTCTTCTTCAAGCAAGAGCCCTTTGAAAAACTTAGTAATGTTGGATGGATCAGACATGGCTGGCGTCCCATGAGGTATCTTGATAATGACGTTCTCTAAATCCTCTTCAGGGTCAACCGCAACCTTTCACTTTTTTGAAGGCAATGCCACCTCAGTCGACAGCTTCAACACCTTAATAGGAGTAGCAAAAAAGCCACCCCTTTCGACTTTTGGGGTTCAGGCTCCACTTCAACCTCCTCCCCCTTGGCTTTCTTGTTTCTTCTCCTGGCCCTCATTTTCTGTATGGTAGGAAGCTTGAAACGACTTGACATGATTTTGGCTGCGCAAAAAAATCTCTTCTATGGTCAGTGGATTTAAAAATATGAGTCGTCCAAATAGGAGTCGACATGATCAAGTGCCCACCACTACGGCCAAAATAATCTCACAAAAGGCCAATGAATTACCTTCAGTATCCAAGACTCCTCTCCACAGCGGTGTTAGCCTTAATCGACGCTCTTCCAAAATGAATCTCCAATTCCACTTAGAAGCGGGCAAGCTTATGATGTATTTTATATTCGAGACGACACTGCTGGTGGTTTCAAAAGCTCGGTTGCGTAGTAGACCTAAAAAACGAAGGAAATAAGCACCAGTCAAACATAAGTTGTAAGAAATGAGTAGCAAAGTAAAACACTGACTCGACATGTTCCAGAATTTAGGGATCCGACTAGCTCCAGCAGATCTGAAGACTGAGTCTTCCTTTACAAAGAAGTAATATTTTTTCCAGTCGCCTCGGCCACTAGTAGTAAGCCCTAGCACCAAGTGCTCCCTCTTCTGGTGAATATACAAGTGGTATCTCCCATTATGAGTTAAATTTTCATTCAAGTAGTAGGTGTACAGTTGATCCCTAACTCTAATGTTAATCCCTAACTCATAAGCCATACATTCAATCGACAACAAAACTCTCCAGGTATTGGGCATCAATAGATATAGATCTATCTCGTAATGATCCAACACCTCCCAAGCTAACCTTGGTACTGGGAACCTCAACCTATCTTCAAATGGCCTTTCGTAGAATCCAATCCACCATGGGATCTTGTAATCAATCCTCTCACTCGACATAGCAAGCTTAACCTCAATCGACGGAGGGAATCTGTAAACCAACTTTATCTCCCTCACCATATGCTCAGTCACTCGACTAGTGGGATTCTTCATTAATATATTAGTAGGTTCGCTCGTGCTCAGAGTCCTACTCGACTCCTATATTACAGGTAGGGTCCTCAGTGGTCTCATATCCTTAGGCACTCCTAGGGGCGGCTCGGCTATTGTTAGTATCCCCGCCTCACCAAAATATCTATGCGACCACTCAAAACTGGCTTCTTCCCTAGTTGACTCACTAAGAGACCTAGAAGTTCTATAGAGTCACCCAACATACATCTCAATGGGGGTATCACTAGAATCCATCGATCTCTCACTCGACATAGGTCTCAATGACTACACAATATTCAAGCCTACATACAACTAAATCTTTTAAATTCATACCCCTAAGGATTAAACTCCCATAATCCTAAAACATAATTTCAAGAATCTTACTGATGAGCTAAGGATCAAATTGCCTAATTAATCATGAACAACTTAAACCTACTCTATGAGCAAATTGAAGAAACTGAAGAGCAAAAGAATAAGGCCGAAGAGTACCTTAGAATGAGTTGGGAGCATTCACGTTTGCAAGATTGAAAGAATTCTTGGGATGAAGCAAAATGAGTTTCGAAAACCCTTTTAAACTCACTTCCCCATTTGGCGCCTCTTTTCCCACCTAGAAACTGCATCGAAACTCTCACTATAGCTACAGTAGAAAAAAGAACATTGGCCTAAAAACCATCAAGACACATTTCATGAAGCCCAATTAGGACTCAAACGTATAAGAAAAGGCAAACCTTGCTATTGCCTAAGGATATTTTGTTTGAAATGTGATCGCTTGAGAAAGATTAGCCTTTCACACCCTTGATAAGGGTCAGAAACATCCATATTCTCCTAAAGATAAAGAGAGATACTTGTTCGGCTCAGACCACACGACAAAGCAGTCTATCTCCCAAAACAATAGGGAAACACATTCCTTGACTTCCAGTTACCCTAGACGACCAAGAGGCACCCTCTACCGATGACATCTTCTTCAAACTGCGAGAGGATGATTGGTACTTTTCCCAAACGACATAAAAAATATTTGATGGCAACAAAGGATCTACTCATAGTCCAAGAGATTTGAAAGAATTTTCATTTGATCCAGACGATAAAGCATGATTCTTATTCTAGAGAACCACCAATAGACGCAGTTGATATGGTCTCCATATGACAGGTAAAGATGTTATCTCCTTAGTACTAACCATGTGTGTGGTTTCACCCTCGCAGGTAATATCATACGGCATAGTGGTTCCAGTCGACATGACAATACAAGTCGGCATAGTGAGATCAATCAGCATCATCCCTTTGATGGCACCAATAGTCTAGTCAACATTAATCCAGTGGCAGGTCAAAATTGAAGACTCACGGGGACCTTCAGCAGGTTTGGTCGATTGAAGATTATCATGGACCTTCATCTTGTCCAG